>JANHFK010004419.1:57171-67554 GCA_036250565.1 Sibynophis collaris
TCTTAACGCGTGGAGCCCTCCAGCTCCGGGGGGGGGGCGCCCCCGTCTCCTGCTCTGCCTCATGTCGGTCCGCCTCTCCTCGTGTCATGGTGGGTGGGTAAGCGGTTGGACTGGCTGCGTCTCTGTTTCCTTCCTTCCCCCACCCACCCCACGCTTTCCTCCCCTCTGGGTATTGGTGTCTTGGCGCTGAGGATCCCCGGTTCCCGACCGTCGGGTCGTCCTAAGCCTGATCTGAAGGGCCCTCCGGGCTGCTCCCATCTCCCTCTCCCTCCCATCACCCGGCCGCTAGAGAGCAGCGAGGAAATGGCCCCCGGTGGCAGGTGGGCTGAGCCTTGACTCCGACTCCCCGGTGTCTGCTTGGATCCTATTAAGGCTTCTGCCCTTCTCCCTGGGATTACCTTTGGGTCCAAAGTTATGTAACAAGCCCATTAACTTTTACAATAGCGTGGAGGGGAGGGGTGGGAAATCCCTTCCCCCCCCCCCCAAAAAAAAACAATCCGGGCCGAGGCAGGAACCGAATCTATGGGAAGCTGAGCGGTTTAGGGTTTGAGCTTCTTTCTTTGGCGATTTGTCTGTTTTCCTTTCTGGATGGCTCTCCTTGTCTTTAAAAGGTATATAGCCAGATCGATGCTTTCCCAGTTCCGCGGGTCAGCTCTGTCTTGGGGATTTGGGGAAGGGATAAATGAGGCAGGGAGCCAAGGTATCTTTAAAATAGTATGTAGGAAGCAGAGAAACCAGTCTTGATATACCTAGTTGAACGTTTTGTTGGAAGAGGAACTTGGAGCCAGCCCCAGAAAGAAAGGACGAAGCTTTAAACGGTTCTTCAAAAGGGGTGTGTATATTTCTGTATGTATATGGGATAGGAGCTCTAGAAATACAATTCTGAGGTATTTTCTCTAGAAACAGCCAAATACGTAACAACTTGACGCTGCTCTAAGAGAAATGTATCCACGGAGTAAAGTAATGCAGTATGAGCATTTAAAAATATTGAAATATTGAAGGAAGCTTTGGGGGTCATGACAACAATACTAAATCCAAAACGATGCCAGAAAATATTTTTATTTTCTTATGTAGAGAAGGATTTTCCCAAGAGAAAAAACCCCACATATTTAGTATTCTTCACTGTACCATGGTTATGACATCAGCCAGAATCTCATCTTTTAAACTGCTTTAGCTGCAGATTTAGGCATACTAACTTGGGAAGAGTGCTCTGTTAGTAGACATGTATAGGAATAGTTGTTTAGTTCTCTGAAATATTCTTCCTTTCCATTAACAGTGCTTTATCACTATTTACAAATGCATATTCATCCTGCTTTGAATGCCACTGCATTCTTTCAAGTAGTGGTGGTTTGCTCACTATCATTAATATACAATCAGTTGTTTTGAAGGAAAAGGCAACCCTTATCCTTGTAGTAGCAAGTAAAAATTATGAACTAATCAAATTCCCTTCCAATATGCCAGTTGGAAATATGCCATAGGATATGACTAAATTTTAATTTGGTGACAATGAGGATGCTTTCCTATACATTCTATATATAGTACAGGCAGGAAAGTACAGGCAAGTACAAGCAAGCTCCTTCAAAAAATATAAGAACTGCTGGGGGAGCTGAGCAAGTTACACTGTGCTTCGTGTGGACTATGTCTCTGAAAAGTGACATGAGGACATCAAAAGAAGTTTGAAATGAAATGTGTTATATGCAAATAAAACGTATAATGAGTTTGAAAATCTGATACCAAATCAGTTTCATATCAATGGTGTGAAGGAGGCTCAGTTAAAATATGTGAAATATATTTGGGGATTTCTTCTAGTGCTTCATGAGGTTTTTAGACTTAGTAAGAAAATGCTCAGGGTATTTTAAATTCAATGTTAAGAAATTATAGTTGGAGATTTACTAGCTTCTGGAGGAAAAGGCATGTGGAAAACTCTAGGAAGAAAAATATATTCGGTATATATGTATGTCAATCATGCAGTTAAAACAAGAAATTTCAGAAACTGCAAAGTGGCATGTCAAACCTTCTGTTTCAGCTGCTTGCCTTGAGTTGACAAAATCCTGAAGCTGCTTGCCTAAGAGGGGGAAAAAACAGGAAAGAAAAGTTTTTCCCTCACTACTGTATTTTGCCCTGACTGTGGAAGGATGATATTGAGAGTTACAAAAAACAATGATTGGTATTGTATTTGCTTGCTGATTTCCATGTCTCTGTCTGTAGATCACATGGAAGGCAGGAGCAGGTTGTTGTTTTCTATAGCAAGGAAACTATTTCTAGGAGTTCCTCTTTGGTGATGTTGTTAAAGGGAGCAGGCAGAAGAATTTATGAGATGAAGACATTGATAGTTGCTTTTTATTTATCCACAGTATTTACATTTGCTTCCTGAATAATTCCAATACATAGGATATTTCCTTATTCGTGTTGTTTCCCCATGATTGTTTAAGAATGTTTCTTTTTATTATGATTATTGGAACTAAGATACATCTGAATAAGTTTGCTTAAGGAATGAAGAACTAAGTTTGTATCGGAAGTGTGGGCTTACTTATTGCCCATCCCTAACATCTCCAGGTCTTTTTACTTACGGAATAATACCAGGATGCCATATAATTCCTATGAATTGAATAGCAGAATCCTGAGGATCGTAGACAATGCAATCTAAAAATGTTTCTATGACATTCCAATATGATTTCTGGAGAGCCGTTACAGAATTCTGGTATTTGAGACAATGTCTTATATCTTAATAGAACAAAATATGTATTGTTTGGGTATTTCTACTGTGTATTGTTTGTAACCTAATCTCACAGAAGCTTCCGTAGAAACATTTATGTTTTTATGTCTTAAAAATGAATCCACAAACATTTAAAACTATTCAGCACTTTGTGGCTGATGATAAACCTCTTGTCATCAAATGTGTGTGTTCCATATTGTAAAAGATTCTTGGAATTTCTTTTAGTGCTTAGAACTTGGCTTGTGAATGGGAAAAGGAGAGGTAGTATTAGAAGTATAATAATTTGTCAGTTGGGTGCTAAAGTGGCAGTGGTTGTACTTGCTTACAGCCTAGCAGAAGAGCTAGACGCAGACGGAAGCAGCAGACAGGACTAGTAAAAGATGGAAATTGAAGGAAAATTAACTTTAAAGCTACAGAATGAAGAATATGGAGAAAGTTTTGGTGTCATTATAGTGTTCTTCAGGTAGCTATCAAGTGGCAGATTCTTGTAATGTCTGAGTTTGTCATAATGAATTGAATGTAATGATTTCATCAAGCAGACAAAGAATGCAGTACATGATTGTTATTACTATGCTAAATTGAGATGAAGTAAAGTATTCTAATTTGTGTAGGAAGCTGTGCAGCATCTAAACTCACATGCCAGTTTTGAGGAAATAAAGAATTAATTTACTACTGTTTATGTCTGTCTTTTTAAACATATATAATAATTTTATGTATATTTTCCCTGATTTGATAATCTGGGAAGCTGATAATTTGCTTATATCTATTTCCATCTTGATCCATAGTCCATTTGCTAGGCACAGGACACGTGCTTGGGTATTCATGGCCATCAAGTGTGTAAATCATGAATAAGACTCATAAGAAGGTTCAAAGGATGTTGTGTTACAGGTATACTTTTTACGTGTTAACTTCTTGCGTGCATCATCTCCCCAAATAAGTACTTGAAAAAGACCACCAGGAATTGGACTTTAGGTTACTTAGGAAGTTAAAAAATCCTATAAGAAGACAATTGTAAATGTCTTCTATATGGCTGGCAGTAAAACTGCCATGTATGAAACTCCCTAGAAGTCAAGCTGAATTCAAAGGTTTTGAGCTCTTTTCTTTTTTAACAGCATTTGGTTATTATATTTTAAATAAAAATGCAATGCATCCATCCTGAATGCAGTATAGTATGATGTCCTAAGGAGAGCAAGACCTAGTCATTATCAAGTATTTTTCTCCCACAGCAGAACAAAATTATTTCCCCCAAAAAATGGAGTATGTGGAAAGGGGGAATTCAAGGCCTTTTCTAGCAATTGGTAGGATGTGAAACACTGCTGTCCACTGAATATTAGGAACAATTTGGAGTGAATAAATAAAATGCTGCATCAGAATTTGTTTTGCTTTCTTTGTACCTGCCCTGCATAGTTAGTCAAGAAAATCCCTGGGGTCCATAGGGATTTGCGTATTTTGAGGGTGATATTGCTTCTTGAAAATGTTTTCTGTGTTCTTTTAGCACCCTGAGTCATGTATTTTATTATGTTTTTTCCTAACCTTGGAAATTGCCTTAAGGAAGTTTTGCCTTGAAAATTGTTATAAGAATATTTCAAATAAATAAATCCACTAATGAGCTCATGGCTGAGTGGAGATTAGGACTAGAATTTCGGCTGCTCAGTTAATATCAGTAAGTTATGATAAACTGAAGAGAGTTGAAGTGGCACATTTGTGGCACATTCAGAGACTTCCTTAACATACCAATTTTTCTCAGGCTGATTTTAAACAAAATTTTTCAAAAGAAGTTGATAATTTGTCATAGATGACTTACTGCAAGGTCTGGAGGAGTCGGCCTCCCCCCCACAATTATCCATCAGCAGTGGTCATTTATTTCCTTTGGATTCTTTGATCTAGTCAAGTACCTGGCAGTAGCCTTGTAAAGCAAAGAGAAAACTAATATGTTTACCAAAATTTTCTGGCTTGTTGAATAGATTTACTTAAATATAGATAAAACCTTGCCCAGCATTCTGATTCAAGAGATACATTAATCTCTCTGAGCAAGGTCTGCAATATTATTTATTTTGGCACTTTTTAAGAGGCCTTCATTGAGGAAAACATTATGCCTGATGAATTTGACTACTGAGACTGCAAAATAAAAATTTTAAGCAGATTTTTGTATACTCTGTTTTAAAATATAATTGAATTAACTTGTGACAAAAATGTAAATTTGATTCCTTGACCTAAAAACACACTGTTTAAAGTTCTAGATACTAAAAGGGGTGTGATCTCTATATTTTCTTCATCTAAGATGGACATTTCTGACACTTATTTCTATTATAAATTTCCCTTTTCCTTTCTTCTCATATTTTCTTGGCAAAAATACCTCCATTTAATATGCCTTTATAGCTTGTATTTGTAGGTTGTTGGCTGTAAAGCCCCATTGCCCTTTAGCTTATGCAGCTGTACTGGCTGTATTCCTGCATAATGCCATGCCAGAATTTATTTAACTATGAATGGTTGACCAAGCTCTAGCGGACTGGATTGCGCATAGTGCTAACCCATTATGGGTGAATTTGCACAACAGACTAATCCGAATACATTATGGTTTTGCTTTAAAGGTAAACTAGGCCCATACTAATTAAATCAAACTAACTTTTAGAGAGATCTACTTTGCTACAGGAAACCTATTACTAAATTTTCAACTCTCTACAATATACTTTAAAGACTGGAAGAAGCTGCCCTACACTGAGGCAGATTTCTTAATCTGTTTGGTCTAGTTCTTTCCATGTTGAGTTTCCAACAGGATCTTTTCTAGCCTTTGTTATATATAGCAGATCTTGGTTTGTACAAAAATTTGTTTCTGAGCTGCAGCACTAAAATTGCAAATGTTTTTCTTATTTACTAGACTTGAGCAAAACATTTTTAAAAAATGTACCAAAGCAGTTCTGTCAAATGCAAGACTTACATGATTCCTTGAAAGTTGTCCCTGTCTGTTTCCACCTGTATATACATGATTGTTTCATTGGCAGTCCTAGTGGAAGTGTAGGTTGTTTGCATAGATGTGTGCATGCACAATCCGGACAGGCTTTGAAGTAGCAAAAGCTTTATAGGAATGCAGCTGTTTTATTATTTCAAAGAATACCTTGCATAACCATATTATTTACTTCATCCCATGCCTTCCCTAAATTGTAGGTGGATTGTATGTAATCTGAATAGGAAGATATATCTATTCTATGCAATAAATTGGGTACATGCACAGGTTCAAGCTTACTCTATCATTATTATTCCTCCCTTATGACATTGGCTGGTTGTTATCTGGTGGCCCTTTTCCAGAGGTAAGAGTTATCCTGTTGATTTAACATCTGGCCATTGTGACCAGTTTGCTTGACATTTATTTCTTTACATTTCGGCTGCCTAACTCCAGTAGACCTTACTGTAAAATTGCTCAAATTCATCATTGTCTGGATTCCCTGGTGACTAGGCACCATCTTGTTTGGTTACTTGGTTTTCTTTTTGGTCTATTATCTCCAAGGAAGTGGATAAGGTGCTGTCTAGGATATCTGCAACCACCTGAGGGCTGCAGTCTTGTCCCATTGACTCATTTGGGCTGCTGGGCAAGTAATCCAGGAGATTTTGAACACTTGAAGCTGCCATCCAAATCATGTCCTGGTAGCTGGAAACTCTGCATTGGAGAAAGCAGACTCATACTGTTTTACAGCTACTTATATACACCAGGGTTTCTTTATACATCCCTATTTTGTCTGTAGATAGGGTTGCCCTGGCTTTGAAGGAGTAAGTCCATGACTTGGGAATCTGCCTAGACTCACAGGTCCTGCTGGATCAGCAGGTTGAGGCCACATCCTGGGAGGCTTTACATGTGCATGATGCATCAGGTGCAGTTTTACTTGCAATGTGAAGATCTGACTTCAGTGGCTCATACCTTCCATCACCACCCAGCTAGACTACTACAACTTGTAGTAGTCTACTTGGGGCTGCTTCTAATTTGGAGCTACAAACTACCACCAACCAGTTGGTGCTGTGTTTTTTTTACTTAAAAAGCCCTTTATGGCTTGGTTACCATTTCAGTCATGCCAGGAAAACAGACGGTTGATCCATTATTTTCTACAGATTAGTAGGGCAAAATCCGGAAGTCTTTTTCAGTGAGGGGGCTGGTCCATCAGTTGGAGATTCATCCCAACCTTGTCTGTCTTCTAGTAAATGCTGTAGGCAGAGCTTTTCTGGCAAGCTTTTGGGAATCTGATGCTATGTACTTTGTTTGGGGTTTTATTTGTTACATCTTTATCTTTTATTTTTCATTCAATATTATCATTTTGTGAAGCACAAAAATGCTGTGATTGTGGCTGGATTTCATAAATGAATTATTTTATCTAAGATATTTTAGGCTACTGTTAATTACCTAGTGCTGCTGATAAAAGTTTTGAACAAGGCAGATGTCTTTAGACTAGTTTTCTCCTTATGGATGGTATTAAGATGCAAACTGATTTATATGAGATGTTGATGTAAATTAATATATGGGGCTGAATAAAGCCCTTAGCTTCTAAACCCTAGTCCCTTGCAGCCTTATTATTCTTTAATGTTCATTATTTGATGCTGCTTATATATCAATTTAAATTTGTATTAAAACAGATTAAGAACATACATTCTTCAGATATGAGTGAGATGTATTTAAGTACTGATTTCCTATCCCTAACAATAATTAGAAGCAAACAAATAACCAAAATAACTGGTTAGCTTACATTGGACATGCACTGTATGTTATCAATTGATATTACACATAATACACAATTAATATTGGTTAATGAAAAAGAATGAGCTTCATCAGGTTTGTTCATCAAGTGGAGCACACTGAGATGGCCACTTTGGATTTTACTTCTGCATGGCATATTTGTTATCCCACCCCCCTTCCCACCACTTTGCTGTAAAGATCCAGATAAAGAAATATTGCAGTAAGGCTACCATGGGAACAAATTCCAGTTTCAGCTGATCAATTGAGCTAATTGAAACTCACAACATAGACATGTGTATAACTATAATTCAAGTATACTATATTAAACGAAAGAGAAAAAGGATAAGCATTCCACTTAACATTTACTTCACAGGCATAAGTTTTTAGTCAGAGCAGGATAGCCCTGTATTGTTAGATTCTTCGCTCTGAAGGGCTTTCGTTGACGTTTTGGTTTTTTAAAATAATTTTTGGTGGCGTGGATAATTTCTGCATAAGTTAGGTCTACTATTGATTGTCGATAAATGGGTAGATTGTTTAACTGGCTCAAATACTTTTTGGAAAAAGTAATTTACTTTTTGAAAATGTGAAAAGGTCAATTTTTTTCTAAATTTTTTGTCCACCACATATCTCTGGGTGTAGGTTGCTTTGTTGTAGAATACCAAATTAAATGTTTCTGAGTACCATCAGTATAAAATTTGGAATCTGGTTGCTCAAGAGAATGTTGGCAGTAGATCTGGTCATAAGAGAAAGAAAAACGTTAAGTATGGTAGATTCATGACTTGACATCAAGAAAAATAATATCTTGATGAAGTATATGTTTCAAGTTATTTAAAACTCATTTTTAGAATGCATTTGAAACGCACTGATGAGAAATGAAAATAGTTTTGCTTCTTTGTTCAATAAAGAGTCACTTGGAGGTAGAGAGGAGACCTGTAAGCATCTTGCAGTTACATTGTGCTTCAGAAGGCTTAGCTTAGAAATGAGGAATATCTTTTCCAGCTCCAAGATAAAAAGAATGCATCAGCTTGAATTGTCTGAATTGCAAAATGCCAAAGCCAACTCCATCCTTTCTCTTTTAGCTCCAGAAAGGAAACACGCTACTGGTTATCTAGGCAATGCACTGTCAAAAACCTCCATCTGCTTTAACTAGAGCTCAACTTCTAATCATCTTCTCCTGGTTCTGAAACCAAAGCTGGAGGTTGTCACTCAGTGGACTTGCAGCATGAAGTTTGGAATTAAGGTCATAGTCCAATGTACACCTTGTAAAATAATCTGCACTGAGTGCAGTAGGGCTTGTTTCCTATTAACCGTACAAGAGATTTCATTGGAAAGTTATTATTCTGGCATCCAAAATATAAAGCAAGCAAGGTCAGCTAAGATGTTTAGGCCTATGATTAGTAGGAAACAATAAATGCAATTATCCATTGAGTAAAGAATACAAATAATTTTTTTTGTCGAATATCATGTTTGAAACTAGAAAAACTGTGAGATGTTAACTATTTCCAAAGAACATTCTCTTTAGGGAGAACTTCTTGTTAAACTTAATTCCTAATTATATAGTTATGTATAAGATTGAAAAAGATTAATTGATAATTAAGTATGGATCCAGTGTTTATATAAGTTTCCACCTAATGCCAAGCCTAGAACAAATTATATCAAGATAGGTTATTTGGCAAAAATATTAGTACATGACACCCCCCCAAGCAATTGTCAGACTGCTTCTTTTTTGGAGCACATTGCATTCAGTGACATAGCTTCGCTTGGCAGTATCCCTAGCTTCACAAAGTATTTTTGCTGGTGATAGAAAATTATTTGGACAGCTATATGTGGCATGTGGGTTTGAGACTCCTGCACTACAGGCTCGGGCAAGCCACCATATCCTCCTGACTTCCATGGCATTCACAATAGAAGCTACCTGTCCAAATGTTTTAGTAACATGTTGAAAATCTACCTCAGCATCAAACATCAGATTTGGGGTTTTTTTGTACAGCCCTAGTGTCTTCTACTAATACAGTGCATTTGCTGGGAGACAAACTGTGATCCTTAAAAAAAATCCTGATCTTTTTTTCTTATAAGAAAGTAGAAGGGGATTTATCCCATCCAAAAGAAAATATTTATTAGAAAAAGTGGAAGGAGCAGGGATTAAATGCCCATCTAATATTGAAGTTCTTGTTTTTGAACATGGACTCAATTCATTTTTCTGGACTTCAAGGAATCACATTTAATAAACTCAGAACAATGGTAAATACACGGGAAAAAGAGCCCATTGACTAAACTTCCTAAAAAGTATATACTGTGCTAAAAGCATAACTGTAAATAGTTCCAAAAAGGAAAGAAAATGGGAAACAGCAAAAGAATCCAATATAGCTGCACACAAAGCTCAATGAAGTTCTGGGGAGGGGGGGTAGTCACATAAAGGAGACGGAAAGAGGGACACGTAATCAAGTAGGCACACACAAAAATAGCCTGAGATGATGTCAGGAAGGCTAAAACTCACAATGAACTGAGGTTGACCGAGGAGGCAAAGAACAACAAAATAGACTTTTCCAAATATGTTCAAAATAAAAGAGAGGGAAAAAAACTTTATTAGCTACTCAATGAAGACAGCAACACGATAACAGATTAATTAAGAAAAATAGAACTATGTTTGTTCGGTTTTCTTTAACACTGAAAATATGTGGGCAGTCAAAGCAGGATTCCAACTTGAGCTTGATAGAAGCGGAGGATACAAACTGACCTTGAATAAATTTAGATATCTCCAGGCCAGATAAATTGCATACTAAGGTATTTAGAACTTATTGTTAGTATAGTTGAACCTCTGTTACCCTTGCGGAATCATTTAAAAGACAGCAAACTTAGTATATTTCACAAAAAGGAGAATCTATAAAACAACAGATTCTTATATATATATATATATAGTCTCCCTCTCAGACACAAAAAGCCAGCC
>JANHFK010004419.1:75979-91894 GCA_036250565.1 Sibynophis collaris
AAACAACCCCCCCCCCCCCCGAGATTAGACTGCCAGAAGGCCCTGAAGATGTGGTTCTTCCAGCAGGGCTGGGGAACCCAGAGCAGTATGGAACCCATTAAATGGCTAATATGAATGTGGGAGTGAGAGTTATTTTATTATTTTTCTTTTTATTATTTTCATTTCTTCTATTTGGTGTTTTTATATCCTTTTAAGCTGCCTCAAGTCGCCATGTGTGAGTAGGTAGCAATATAAATTTTCTAAATAAATAAATAAAGCATGCATATTATGGGGTGTTAGTTTTTATCTAAATCTTGCAAAAAGTAAAGACATTGGGCAAAATTCATGTTCAAGCTCTGGGGAAAATGCAGTTTCCGATGACCACCTGAGGAAGAAGATTAATGTATTGAGAACGTATTTTTGCCGGTCATAAAGATGAAAGAGATGTATCCGGCTTCACTTAACCATTGAGAGAAAAGCATTGAGGTATCCAGAGGCACAGGGAAAATTGGGAGTCAGTTCCAGAGTTCCCCTGAGGCAACTTCCCTGCTGCTCGATTTTATAGAATAAATTAGCACCCCAAGAGAAATTTTTACGGTAGTGAGAAGAGGTAATCTCAAGCTTGCTTTTTGTCACAAAAAGGTCTTTTTCTTCCTCAAATGGTGGCATTCTGATTTACAGTATTGTGGCTGCCCTTAAGAACTCTGGCCATCTCTTGTGCATTTAAATTATTTCATGTGATCACACACACCCATCCCACAAAACATTATAGGGCTGCTCTTGACTTAGGGTGTCAAATCAGTAAAGTAACTCTTAACTTACGTTCTAGTGTTGCGTAGAACATTGGCAGGAAATACTGAGGGATTCTCTTTGTTATCAACGTCGTCATCACCATACTCATTATTATCATCCATTATCCATAAATAGCACCTGTGTTAGAACTTTACCATTTAAATGCCTTCAGCTTGCCCTTCCTTCTTTGCTTTCCCATTCCTTTACCTAGCTTTTTGAGGTCTGCCAAGTTTGGTTGGGTGCTGTCAGCAAGCTGGGTTAACAAACATGTATAATCTATATTCTAGAGATTTATAATAGTGTTAATAGAAACTACCAATTGGATTGGTTGTACCCAAACACTTACTTCAGCTGCTCCTATGCATTCCTGGTTTTCCTTGACCTCTTTGGGATATTTTCCCTAGAATTGTTTCTATTTCTGCAAAGCCTTTGGATTTGCCCAAGCATACTGATACCTTTATCTCATTTTCAGATAGCACTTTCATTACCAAAATATCACAATTGTCTGTATATAATAAACTTTTGTTAAAAAAAATATTGAGAGCAAAGCTGTCATAAAAATATATAACCAATCCTGAAAGCTAGATGGTTTGTATTAAAAATGTGTGCCTGTCAAAATAAGTAACTAGTAAAGAAGTGTGAATTCCAAGTGAGTCCTGGGCAGACCTCTGCCTGGTGAGAACATCTGATCCTAAAATCCCATGTAGGCAGAGAACACATCAATACAAGAATCTTCCATTTTTGCAATTCTACCTCCCTTTTAAGTGGTTTTTGGCTATTAACTGGAGATTTTATCATACGTCTGTAGAGAATCGGATGCTGTTTTTCCAGTAATCAGGTGGAAGAGAGGTTGCATGTTCTAAATAGATCTTGCTCATGATTAGTGGTGGAAATAAACACATTGCAGAACAATCTGTTTAGATTGCATAAGTTACAAGCCAAGTTAGTTGCATTTGGTTCTGCTAAAATTAATGAGACTTACTGTAAGTAGATGCCACTTTCTGTAGGATATGGAATTTGGTTTTAAGTTTGACTTCTCTTTTAAAAATGAGAGCCTGTTTGGTGCCATGATTATGGTACCAAGCTAGAAACTGGGAGATTGTGAGGTTTTTACTTGTTCGTTTGTAAAATGTATTTGCCCATCATACCACAAGATAACTCTGGGTGACTTTTTACTTACTTACTTACTTACTTACTTACTTACTTACTTACTTACTTACTTACTTACTATATGCATATTTTAGATGCTTTTGAATACAATTTACATATTTCTATAAACATGACAGATATTGAAATGTAGCTTATAGACATGACAATTTATTTTAAAATAAATGTGGTATCATAGAGTCTGAACAATGTTGAATCAGCTGTTATGGGACAATTTAAAATGCAATTTTACATTCAGTTTTTACCACAATAAAGAGCTTTAAAAGGGTTGAGGAGGGAGGGTATTTTAAAATTTCATTTACAGCATGAGCAAGAATATTTATTTTAATTACGATAATTTGGCTGTAATATTGAGAAATGAAATTTAATAACTGGGGGGGAGGAATAGAAAACTGACAATGAGTCAGAGTGCATATGGGCAATACCCCATTCTTTCTCCCAATTCTACATTCCTGCTAAAATTTTAAGCATCTTAGTTTCGTGTATACTTTTAGTTGGAGCAGAAAATCCAGTCCATCCGAAATAATGGAACAATTTGAAGATTCAATACTGTAGCATTTCATAAGAAATGTATATAATATATATATATATATTGAAATAAAAGATTACTGCCAATCCTGAACCTCCCTCTGGATATCATCTTCCTCAAAACACTCCCAAGATATGTCCCAGGAGCATGATTGTACTGGGGCACACAGACACAAGCATGCCCGCGCATGGTTCCCACAGCCCACCAATAGGTGGGGGAGACTGGTTCTTACATGGAGGTGGAGAGAAAATATTACCTTACCTTACCATTTTGCATGGAAGACATCAGAAGTTTCATTTGGAATAAGGTCTCCTAGAAATTTAAAAGAAGAATCCATTAGTAAAATAATGAGCTAATTATGAAACCTTTTCTAATGTAAATTATTCCAATGTTTTCTTCTAATTCATTTATATCACAGATTATATTAATACTGAAAATAGCTTCTTCTGGGCATTGTTTTTATAACAGGTGTGCTCTACAATTAAACCAGGATTTCTCCCCAAGAAAGCAAAATTTGTGCTTATTCAGCCTCACAAAAGTCTACTTATATTCATAGACGTACCTCAGGTGCTTCAATACAATTGTAGTTGAATAGTGTTAAACCTTTGGGACAGTTTCCTTCTAGTTGGAATAATTATTTCATTGTGTCACTGAACATACGCTATTGTTCTTCTCTATGACATGCTCCTACCGCACAATTTATAGTGTTGCTTACATGGTCAAAAATTAAGACTTGCAAGCAAAGTAATACTCCGCAGAATTTCAGTGCATGCAATTAAAAAAATGTCATGAGGGAAAGTGCAAGCCTATCGCCGGAGGCTTCTCTGCATGTTGTGCCTGTAACTGCTGGCTCATTTTTTTCAGTGCCTCATAGTCTGGAAATCAAACATTCCAGCTAAGGCAATTATTGGTTTTGATAACAGTATAGTGTGTCCTGTAATTTACTGTGGAGTGGGATTGCTTGACAGCAATATAATTGCTAGGATGGGGCATACGTCCACAGAGATTCAAGGTATCCATATGTTTGCAGCTATAGTTTTCAACAGGGACCGGGATTTGAAGTGTTGGTGGGGGAAGCTACTTTTTACTTCGGATAGTCTTACAGTTTTGGTTTGACTGAAAAAGTTTACCGGCAGTTACTCCAGCGATTATGAGATAGCTACAGAGATCATCAGATCCTCTCGGCAACTTTTCTTTTACTTCCTTTTTTAAAAAGAGCTGAGCAGCTCTGTCTTTTTGCATATTTTGTCAGTGCCAGATTAAGACATGGCACTTTTTCACAGCCGTGCTTGGAAAACGAGGCAAACATGCTGCTTACTCAGTGTTTTGTGCACTTAAAATAGTTATAGGAACAGTCTTTGGGAGTAAGGGTATCCATGTTTGACACTGCTTCCATAACTTAATTTTCCAAACAAAGTTTTAATTAACTGGAGAGAGGAATTCAAAGATCGCTCTGGACTAAGAGTGAAAATGAAGCTTCAGATCTGTTACTGATAAATTTCAGTAAGGTGATTGTGCTGCATTGGTTGTTCTTGGATTCTGCTATGACTAGGGGTCCCCAATATATTCTTCTTCAAATGAACTTTGATCCTTTGTAAAATGAAGGTGCTTCAGAACTATATGCAGCTCCCAGAGCCTTGGATGCAATACATAGAGCATCTCAAAAAAACAAATTGTCTTAAAAGGGAGTCTGTATTTAAGTCTGAGTCGCCATGTGTGAGTAGGTGGCAATATAAAATTTCTAAAGAAATAAAAATAAGTAAAATAAATAATGTATCTGATTATTTAAATTTCAATCTTTGTTTTAGCCCTGCCTAGACGCCAAAAAAGTTGGCCATCCCTACTTGGGGTTTCAAGGAATCTATCGGCCATGTTTCATTTTTAGTACTTGCACATGATTGTGTACCAGAATTGCCTGTTTCAGAACTAGACAGATAGTTTATGAAAGTGGAACCTTCATAGGTACAGTCTAAAACATTTAAATAGTACATGACTTTTTTGGAGTCTTTAGTTTGTAGTAGAATCAATCAATCAATCATGTCTATTATTAAAAGATAATTGAGTATTAAAAGGTATGTAGGTAATTAATTTTCACTGACATACTGAGGACAGAGATTCAGGTTGTAAGTAGCTTTTGGGATCCATCCTAAACATCACTAACACATACACTGCATAAATATTCTAATTCCCTCAACAGCTTTCCTTATTGCAGCTAGAATTAAAAGACTTAATTGAAAGGCACTAAAAATGGGTGATGCGTCGATATAAGCCCAATAAAATTAGCAAAAGTAGTTGTCTTAGTTCTTTATACAACCTGTCCTGTGAAAGGACAGCCCAGTCCTTTCACAGGTAAATATTAGTAGTGCTCTGGTTGCTTGGCTGATCTTAGATGTTCTTCTGGTACTCCTGCAAAAGGGAAGGGGGAAAAGAACAGATAACGTTTCTCAGTTGCGGTTGACTCCCTCAGGGCACTCTAAATATGGTATTGATTCTCTTGGCCACAGTTTGGATTGTTTCCTCCCACACAGAGGCTTCTTTTCTTTTTACAGGGCTTAAAAACTTTTTGGATAATAAATGCTGACACTTGGTGGCCCCTTTCATTTCCAGTGAAAGGAAAAATAAAAAATTTGGACATTTTCCTTGGTGCAGTAGAGGGCTCCATTCTATCCTTCAGTTGATAAATGTGGATGTTTCCGTTGCTGACGGAAGACTAACTGCACTTTAGATGAAGTTTGAGACCTGTTCATTTCTGTTTCTGGGAAAAGCGAAAGCAGGGTTAGCTGCCCACCCAAGGAGAAAAAAGCACTTACAGTTCCAGCATTCTTTCCTGTTGTATGTGGTAGGGGAAAGGACTAAAACATTTCCATATATTTTAAAATTTTAAAACAGGCAGATATGTGCTATCTATATGCTCTCCTCCAATCTTGCAGAGATACTGATATATTCTGGAATGTTCCTGAATGAAGCTAGTATTCCTTTCTTGCTGCCTAATTCACAGAATGTTGCAAAGACCCTAAATGGGTATGATCCACTGCTCATGAGCCATGTATTTTTACTGCCTTATTGATATTTTATGACTGCAAAAATGGAGGAAAAATAGAAACGAGAAGAAGAAGCAGAGCATCAATATTTATTTTTAGCAGGTCTAGATGGAATTGAAGTGGAGGGTGCCCTCATTTATCATTTTTCAATAATATATGATTGCATAGCTATGTTGTGTCTACAAAACAAAGCCTTTCTCTTCTCCCACAAGTTTATTTGCACTGTGAAAAATCAGAGACAGGGAGGAAACAAACGTGGAATTTTTGTGAGCTGGTATGAAATGGACTAGAAAAAACTTGAAACCAAATTAATTTGGAAATTGTCCTGAAATAATAGTAATTCCAACACTGAAATAATAACAATTCTTAAACATAGAACTGCAATGGATACTTCAAAATATGTAGAATGATGTTTTTTTTTAATGAATGAACAGCATTTTTAGTTTGTAGAAGCAGAGCCATAACTAGGAAATCCAGAGTGGTAGTTTGGAATTGGGATTGAGGGAATCAGATGTATGGTAAGCAGAAATTTTAAAATTATGCTGTCTTGATGTGGGTGTCTTAAGAGAAGAAGAGGACAGCTGTTTTACCTTTTTGGGGGGGGAAAGTGTTTTTAGATGACAAAATACACTATTCTGGATATATCAGCATTAACTGAAACCAAATGATTATAGAGTATATAGGGAAAAGTAAATGCAGCTAGAATAAATTCTAACTCTTACGCCCAAAGCTGTAAAATTATAATTGCCTAATGCATCTCTGATAACCTGACCAATCAGTTCCATCTGTGTGTGGGAGAGTGTTTTTTTTTTCTTCCTAATATGTTCTTAAAGGTATATGCTGATCCCATATATGTGTATTACTAATATGTGATCCAAAAGCAGTATAAAGGAAAATCAGCATTTCTGAGTGTTGCTCATCCTGGTTTCTAAGCCTGCCCTTTTAGCTCTATATGGCCATTCTCTGTTGGCTAAGAGATCCTACCCTCTGCAGATCGGTTTCTCACCCTGGTCAGGATGTCTTCTTCTGTTTGCAGAGATTTCAGAGATGCTTCTCATATTTTCTCCAGTCCTGGGCATGAGTTCTCTCTTTCTTCTGAATGCATTCTACGTCGATGAAGATCAGATATATTGCAAAAACATTTTAGAGCTTTTTAACAGCATTTTATTTAAAACATGAATATTCAAAGATAACACTCTTCAAATACTGAATAAAAAAAGCTAAAGTAGATACTTCCCCTTTTTAAAAAAATGGGTTTCCCTGGTTATGTGAGAAAAATTCTACAAGTGGCTAATTCCTGATGGAAATCATCCCTACAGATGATGGTGAGATGGATCAGTGTTGGTTGAAGTTAACAAAAGAATAGCATGCTTCTGAATAAAGGAAGGCTTCGGGGTTAGTCTTATGCTGTGTTCAACATGGTGTCCTGTCCTTTTCCCACAAAAATTGTGTCCTCGTTACGCGAGAGAAATCCTGGAACTAGATAATCCTGATGGGAATCATTTCTCAGAAGATAGTGAGATAAATCAGTATTTGCTGGAATTAGTGTAGAGTACTTACTAGTGTAGAGTAGTGTACTTCTGAGTAAGGAATGAAGTTTTAGGTATTTGGTCTTTAGCCAAATGAAACTGTCAAGTTCTGGTTTGAAATGTTTTTAGGCTAGCTGAAATCCTGATTTGGTTAAACTCCCTATCCGTTGCCGCCAAAGATCCATATTTTGTATAGAACACATATGTTTTAAGAATCAGTTGGTGCATTGTGCGAGGAATCATTTATCTATTGCTGATATTAAGATATTTTCCTTTGTGTTCTCAGGGGTGGACATTGATCCTATGACGCATGCCCGGAAGAAACAGCTCTTGCTTCTGAAATACTCAGCTGGTTCTGCTGGCCAAGCTTTGTCACCGATTGACGGTGAGAGAATGGATAGGACTGAGGTGGAGGGCAGCAAGCAAGGAAATGGTACTGAAGGGCAGAAAATCCAGACTAGACTTGCCAATACGACTAAAAGCAGGAATTTGCAAGAACTCCGAAAGACATATCCCTTAAGGAAACGCCTCAGCTCCTCTGTGGACAAAAAAACCTGTTCCGTGCTACTCACTAGACTAGAGGATGTAGCTGGATCACTGTCAGAGGAGACTCCAAGGGTGATGAAAAGAGGTCTTGCTGGTTGCATAGATGACTTCAGACCTTCCTGCCTTCCAGAACAAGTTCAAGGAGCAGGAGCAGGGAAACAAGACTCTTCTATAGGCAAATGCCAGCACTCATGCCTTGGGACTGAGGAGGAAGGGCATAAAGTCTGCCTCTCGGAGCCCAGAAAACGGAGACTAGCCTCCTTGAATGCTGAGGCAGTGAACAACCTGCTCTTTGAACGGGATGACAACTTACTATCTGGCAGGCGTTTTCGAAAAGATTCCCCCCAGATTAGTGGGATTTGTTGCACTAATAGCATATGTTGCAAAGCTCAGGGCTCATGGCCCTTGACAGAAAAACGAAGCACTAAAACAGCGAAGGGAAAGAACCAAACTAAATCAAGTCAGAAGTGTGCTCCTTATAACCAGTCCCTGGGCAGTGGCTTTGAAGGGAAAAGACGGGAGGACAAAGGAATTCCCTACCATCCTGCCCCAAAGAGATTGGCCAGCCTCAATGCTGCAGCTTGTCTGAAACTGACTCATGAGAAAGACCAACCGTTAAAGCCCAGAAGTAAATCACCTGGAGAAAGCAAGATGGAAGGACACAGTTCCAAATCAAAACTCAAGTGGGCCAAAGCCAATGGAAAAAATTGTGTTAAATCCAAAAAGGAAATATCCTCTGTCAAAGTAGAGGGTCAACGTAGCTGGCAAGGTGTCTCTGAGGGTGCATTTAGAAAAGCAGTTCATCAGGATTCTCCTAGAATCTATGGGAAAACGGAATCCATCAGTTACACACCATCACCTAACTCTTCTGAAGGCACAGAGGGTATCTTCCACAGACTGCCTTTGCTAATGGGTGGGCAAGCTTCCATGAAGCCTGAATATGGAAGACCTGGAGAGAAATCTCCTACCCCCAAGCAGGAATTTCATCAGCCTTCCTTCCCAGTACCTCAGTTCCATCCTTTGCCTGTTCCAGGCAATCATCCAGATTGTGGCTGTCTCTTTGAATCGTCTGACTTGACGCCGTTGAATGGATTTTATGTTTATTATGGCCAAAGTGGATATAATAGTTACACTCATTGCTCGATATACCAGAAGGATGAGTTGTCGCAGGCAACGGGTTGTGAGGGGCTTTTGGTATCTCCTGGTTCCTTACCGTCTGATCCCTCCTTTCAGCCATTTCATTGGTGTAGCTCTCCATATTGTTGTGGAGAGGGACCAGCAATTAACAGCTTCAGCCTTTGTGGAGTTATGCATGTACCAGAAAGCAGAATTGGTAGTGGGCATACAGGGCGGAATGGCTACCCTTATAAGATGCCTTTTGCAGCAGGTAAGTCTGCAACCATTTCCTTTTGTTAAAAATGCTAATATTTACAGTCAATTGAGTCTTTGAATAAAGTTGTATCCTTGTTGCCAGTAGATGATATGCTTGCATTGCCTGGATGATTGTAGGCTGGGATACCGTGCTGGCCTTCAGCATCTCTGAACCTGAAGTAGGAAGTCCATGTAGGTTAGGTCATGTTTTATTCACAGGCAAAGTTAGAGGTTGGAATCAGAAGAGCTCCCAGACGAAATCTCATGCTAAAAGGAGATACCAGTTGTGTCTTCTTGAGCGGTGGTCGCTCAATGGTTAGAGTGCAGGCTAATTCTTCTTACTGCCAATTGCCAGCAGTTCAGCAGTTTGAATCTCACCAGCTCAAGGTTGATTCAGCCTTCCATCCTTCCGAGGTCAGTAAAATGAGGACCCAGATTGTTAGGGGTAATATGCCAACTTTGTAAACTGCTTAGAGAAGGCTATAAAGCACTGTGAAGCGGTATATAAGTCTAAGTGCTACTGCTTGTAGCAGCCCATTTGCTCATTTCAGAGATTTTTGGCTTAATCCTCTTCTGGGTTGCATCAAGTTTGCACATGGGACATTTCTTACAAACGCGTCTCCAATTGTTGCTTATATTTACCCCATCAACTAAAAGGCTGGCAAAACTTGCTGGCTGCTAATATAGAGATTCCGCCTCATGTTTGGATAATTCAGTTGTAACATGAGTAGTCTAAAATATAAAACAGTTCAGTTAATGGAATGTCTTGTTCAAGTTGTAATCCAAGCCTAGTGTTTGGCCTGTATGTGGTTTCCTTAAGCAAGCAACAAAGGCGTAAAAAAAGGCAGATGTTGCAAAGGGATGCAACAGTAGGATAACCCAGAGGAAATGGCACTGCTTGAGGTTTCTGTTCTTCCCTGTTTCTGACTGAAGCTGTGAGCATGACATGACTGATTCATGTTACACGTAATATAATACGGATAGAGATACTTGTTGGAGGAGTGGTGTACTGTTGTTTTTCCCAACCAGGTATTCTGCAGCTAGGGTGAGAAAGGCTAGCAATTTGGGGAATTACAGTCCTAACAACTCTGCAAGGTAAACAGATTGAGGAGGCTGCTGTAGAAGGATGGAATATGTGGCTACTAGAAAAAATGTGGAATTTTTCAGTCTTTTCTATCCTTCTCAACAGGGAGCCTTTAATTACAGATATTTCCTCAAAATTTTCAAAGCTGATGGATGATCCAAATCTGGAGAGCACCATGTGTGGGAGACTGGTGTACTCAAACAAATCAGTTGATTTAAATCCCGAGGAGCAATCGTTTTGACTATTCACTTCTTCCAGTTTTTTTAATTTGTGGGAGAGTCTAATTCAGGGATGAAATCCAACAGGTTCTGGAGAACCAGTAGCGGAAATTTTGAGCAGATTGGAGAAACGGTAGCGGAAATTTTGAGTAGTTTGGAGAACCGGCAAATACCACCTCTGGATGGCCCCAGAGTGGGATAGGAATGGGGATTTTGCAATATCCTTCTGCTGGAGTGGGGTGGGAATGGAGACTTTGCAGTATTCTTCCCATGCCATGCCCACCAAGCCACACCATACCCACCAAGCCACGCCCACAGAACGGGTAGTAAAAACAAATTGGATTTCACCACTGGTCTAATTCTTTAAATGTACTTAAGCTTCTCTGAGGGCTTATCACAATTTTTTGTGTGACTTTGTATTTCTTATCAAAAATTGCACCACCAATTTTGGGTGATTTGCCCCAGATTTCTGCAATATAATGCTGGGGATTCTGAGATTTATGAGCCATGATATAACTCACAAGTTTTCTCTCCCTGAGCTAAATAGTTCTCTAAATATAAATATCTCATTCTCCAACAGTAGCACCCACAGTGTAGACACTTAGAAGGAACACTTGATGCCCATCAGACATAGACACGATCAGTTTAAACATGACTGCTTAGTTTTCCTTTCAACACTCATTCAACTCCCTTAACTCTACTAAAAAAAGTCTTTTATTTCTACATATCTCATGTCATGGTTCAGCACAAGCTACATGATGTCAGCCACTTTAAAGTACTGTAGAAAGAACATTGTTGTTCCCTTTCTGTGCACAGTTCTGCAGAGTCAGATTGCTTAATATACAGGTAATCTCAATTTACAACCACAATTGGGACCAGAGTTTCCATTGTTAAGTAAGGCAGTTGTTAAATGAGTCACATCCAATTTCACGACCTTTTCTGCCAGCAAATAACAATCACACTTATTAAGTTTATAAGGGAAGCCGGATTCATTAGCGGATTCAACCAGCTTTCCTTATAAACTTTGCTTGTTGGAAGCTGGCTGGAAAGTTGCAAATGGTGATCCCATGACCCCAGGATCAATGCAGGGGTGAAATTCAGCAGGTTCTGACAGGTTCTGGAGAACCAGTAGCGGAAATGTTGAGTAGTTTAGAGAACCGGCAAATACCACCTCTGGCTGGCCCCAGAGTGGGGTGGGAATGGAGATTTTGCAATATCTTCTCAGGAGTGAGGAGGGAATGGGGATTTTGCAGTATCCTTCCCCTAGAGTGGGGTGGGAATGGAGGTTTTGCAGTATCCTTCCCCTGCCATGCCAACCAAACCATGCCCACAAAACCGTAAAAATAGTAAAAATATTTGGATTTCACCACTGGTGAAACCAGTTTGGTGCAGTGGTTAAGGCACCAGGTTAATCACAAGGAGAATGAAAGTTCTAGCTCCATCTTAAACACAAAGCCAGATCTCTCTTAGTCCTAAGAAGAATGGCAAGCCACTTCTAAAAAAAACCCAAGAAAACCCCAGTGACTAGTCCATACAATCATTAGGAGTCAAAAACTGACTTGAAGGCACAGACACAAAATACACTTATATCTTTGCTGCATACAATTTTTGCAAATGAAAGTTGTCTGAATTTCAGAACTAATTCTATGACTATATCCAATGGTTTCTACATGTTTGAGCAGAGTGGGTTTGCCCCATGTCTCATTAATTAAGTATTGTCACTTTGTGGGAGTGAGGAAGCATGCCTTTCCTGTTGATGCCCTTGCCCTCTGGAATAATATCCATCCAGAGATATGTATGGCACCCAGTCTCCTGGATGTATGGAAGGCTCTTAATATTTCACTCTGTTCTCAGCTCTGGGGTAAGTTTGTGAAGACCCTGTCGTATTTTTTATTGTTGTTTACTCTGGGCTGCTATGTTTTGTTGTCATATTTTTAACTGTCTATTTAATTGTTTATTCCAATATAAGCCACCCAGAGTCTTTTTGGAGAGGGTAGCCATAATAAATCTAAGCAATCAGCTATATCAACAGCAATAACAAAATGTTCTAAAATGTTGGAAAACACCATGGGAGCAGATCCAGTATTTCCAGCTTAATTAAGGTGTTTTGCAATTACAGAGCTCCTCTTACATCTCAGCAGTTTTGAACATTGATATATATATTCTTGAAACCTGATGCCAGAAATCTTCTAGCAGAGGAATGAAAGAGACACATCTATTGAAGGACAAATTAAAAGAAAATACAGAATCATTTATTTCACTTCTCAGTCTTTTCATTTACTTTCAAAAAGATGCTTAGTGGAACTTCCAATAAGGCCATGGTCATTCCTGTCTAAGCAAGGTGGCATTTGCAGTGGAGACTGTGGCCAGTCATTGGATCATGACTGGCAAAAATCTCTCCAGAGGAAGCAGAGATTATGAGATTGTCCACATACACTCTGGACAGCCACTCCTTGTAAATATACTGCAAAAACCAAGGTTTTTGTGGCTTGCTTATGAGTCTTGTAGCTGGGAGTTAAAGAATTCCAACTAAAATACAGTTGTAATACAATCTTTATGAACAAAATGCTCGATTGAACCTCATTATTTGGAATTATTTTTTACTGTTATGAAACATTAAAACCCTTCAGAACAGCAAGTTTTAATTGTGTTCATTGGGTGAGTTTCCTTCTTCTTTTCAAAAGAAGTTTTAAATACAAGTTTAAGGATTTAGCAAAAAAATGTTTTTTGAATAAACAGGAAAAAGGTGTTTAGAGTTGCTTTTGGAAAGTTAAAAATGATCTAAGAGTCCATATGGATTTAAAACAAAAAGTTGAAATTAATAATAAGAATCTTTCCCATGGAAAACAATAATTGTTTTGGTTTTTTTGGGGGAAAACTATGATAAGATGGAGATTCTCACTTATTGCTGAATTTTGAACATGCGAAGAAACTAGAAAAAAACCTAAAGATTACAGTTAAAAAAGAATATTCAGATTTAACATGTCGGTACAGAATGGAGCAAAATACTCTACTCATGTATATTTTTAAGTGATTTGTAAACTATAGACTCAGAAATTAATTTTAATAATATCTAATATCATAGATGGATGGTGTGCAATTTTTTTAATGAAAGAGAAACAAGCTATACTAACTGAGACTAAAGATGATTTGAATAGGAATTTAAATATGCCATATTATAAGAATAATATGGAGAAATATGTATAAATGACACCGGTTGAAGTCTTAATATTTAAAAAGAACATACAAGTGTCAGATCAGAAGAGAGGTTTCGATAACTTTCTTATACTGAATTTACAAAAGAGGTATGTTAAAGTTTTGAAAGATTTGCTATGATAAAATAGAAGATAAAAGGAATCAAGTTTGAAGATGATATTTAAAGGGATTAAAAGCCAAGCTAGTTAAGAATATATGCAAGGAATGTAGAGTTGGTTTATTTGATCAAAATTAAAATAGATATGCAGTTATCTCTGGTAGACTTTAATGGGCTTTTGTTGACTAGGAATGAATGAGGATATTTTAAGATTGTGTTTATAGTTAAGAAGTGAGTTGTGGGAAGTAGAGAACATTTGCTACATTTTAAGAGATAGAGATAAGTTCCCAAAATTGTTTGTACTTGTGAAGCTAAATGGGGAAGAGACTTTTATGTGGTTTTTTTTCTTTTCTCCCTTTTCTACTGTTTTCTGCAATTTCTAGTTTTCTATTTTTTATAGATTTTTTGTTTTTGTTTTAATTGTAACCTTTAATAATTTTTTTTTCAAAGGGAACTTAGTCTTTGCTAAATTTAGGGAGAAGATGGGAGCAAACCTTTCAGTAGACAAATTGATTCTTTGAACACTGAAGATCTTCATTTTTTATGAGATTACTGGGAACAGGGGGTGGGTGACAGGCTTTGGGTTGAATGTAACTGGGCAATCAAAGTTTCTCTCACATGTTGTAATGTGTCTCACATGCATTAGAATACATATTACAAAGGGGCAGAGTTTTAAATGCTTGCCTGCCATATTGTAAGCAGAGGTTGCTGTTTCGGATGTTGCAAGTGGAAAAATAGAAGGAATGGTACCACCCATTTTTGCTTACAAATTTTCTGGTTTATTTTCCAAAGTCTGCCATAAAAAAGGATGAAGTAGCAGTAGATGAGAAAGCATTTGGACTGATAATCTGGGAAGCTGTATCCATTATAAGAAAGCTGATAAGAAAATTTTCCCCTCTTCCTAAAATCTTCCAGATTCTATGATTTTTTTAAAGCATGACATGATACAAACTGGGAGGAAAACAGATTGTGGCAGGCACCAAATGGTTAATGATTATGACATCAACAATTCTGTGCCCTAATTCTGTGCCCTATTTTTAGGGATGTTTTCCAACTCTCTTAGAAATCATACCTTGCTATGCCTGCAACTGTCACTTTTTTACATTTGGATGGTTTGTGGAAGGCCTGTTTATGTATCTTTGTGGGTGACCAACAAAGAGATGTATGTTTACTCGTTTTGTCTGTCATACCGACAGACCAATGGTATATTAGTAGGATTAGTATCAAAATTTGGTAGAAATGCAAAGGAAATATAGGTGGAACATTTATATTTACTGATACTGCAGCGATAAGGAACATACTCATTGTTCTAAAGATACAGAGGATATTTTTAACTTGTGGAAGATTTGTTTATATTTTAAATTATTCCTTTTTGGAAGCATTCCAAAAGAGAATATCCATTTGATATCTCATGTATCTTTATGAGCATTGAAAAACAAATATTGTTATTACCATTATAATAGTGAAATCTGTTTGAGGTCATTCCAATGAATCCATAATAGTATTATCTTCCCTCAACTAGGAAGCAAGAAAAGAATCCCATAGCAAGCCAACTTTGCCAATTCATCTTATTTATTTACTCAATTAGAATAAGTGCTTGAATAGAATTCCTCATACGTGCAGCTAGGTAATGTTTAGTGACTGATGTACATGAACCCTTGTTATATAGCCTCTTTCAGTATATGTTGGAAGACTACATGGCAGATGTAGGATTGATGTAGAGTGATAAGCTGATGATTCCCGAAAAGATCAGTCTAGTCCCCAGAGAGTGATATATTAGCCACAAAAGACAGATGAAAGGAAAGAATATAATTCTTCGAAGAATTATATTCATGAAGAGTTGTCTAAATCTAATTACCTATGATTAGTCCCCAAAGCACGTCAATCTTTTGGTCTGCACAACTGGCTTCCAGTATATGCTGTAATCTTGTATTTAATATGGATATAGTGTGCAAACATATGAGTATTAAATATGAACAAGCAGAAGGCAAGGCCAGTAGTGTTATCTAACAATGGGGGCAGGTTTGGTAATAAAGCATGTAATGGTAATTAAATGAGCATGACTGTATCTATCTTACTTAGGAAAGTGATTGCATACAGATACAGGAAGTTTGTAATTTCAAAAGTTAAAGATAGATCTTACGCTTCAGTATATATGCTAAAACATTTTTGTGAACCTTACTAGACTTGATAAGTCCTAATGTAACAGCATAAGGGTGTGTGGTGGTGTGTGGGTGGGTGTTTCCTTAAATTTTGCCTAAAGTTTCTAAATAATAATAATAAATTTTATTTTTATACCGCCCTTCTCCCTGTTGGGACTCAGGGCGGTGCACAGTCCAATAAAAC
>JANHFK010004420.1:72684-83763 GCA_036250565.1 Sibynophis collaris
GGGGGAAAAGAGGCTTTTTCTAAAAGAAAAAAAAACCAGGAAGTGAGCAGTTCGGGGCGGGTGGGCAGAGCCTCGTGTTGCTTTTGCTACCGGTTCTCCGAACCAGCCACCACGGCTCCTACCTATTCTATAGAGCCGGTCTGAACCAAGAGGATTTCACCCCTGCCTTTATGCTTTTCTAGTAGAGATTGATTGATTGATTGATTTGATTTGATTTTTATAGCCCATCTCAATCAGTAACTCTGGGTGGCTTACAATTCAAAAAATATATTGCAATTAAAGCACTAAAACATTTTGAAAAATAAAAAATAAAAACATCCAAAATAAATATACACAGCAGCTGTGATACTTGGCCAGTTAGCAATAAAGGCAGAAAACAGGGCCCTGTACACATTTAGCACCCCAGACTCAGGAACATAGCCAGGCTTTTAGGGCCTTACAAAAGGCTAAAAAGGTTGGGTCTGTTTTGATCTCCAAAGAGCCAGATGTACTAAAATGATGTGGAAACAATTACATGAATATTGCTCCTTTATCCTCAACTGTCACTAGATTCCCAAGAGGCAGCTGGATGTTTGTGTGCCAGCTGTGACTCTTCCTGAGGAAACTGAAATGTTTTTGGAAACTCTAATTAGAATAAAATAGAATATTTTAAGAAAATAGAATAAAATAGAATATTTTATTTGGCTAAGAGTCATTAGATACACAATAATTTCTCTCTGGTGCAGAAGCTCTCAATGTATACCCAAAGCAACAGGATAATAATAATCATAACATAATACCAATAAGAGCAAGTAGTGGAGAAGATTCAAAGAATAATAATAATACTACAGCCATACAACATGGGTAAATATACTATTATTGGTATAATATACCAATACTTTAATGATTAGATATTCAGGAGACGGATGGCATGAGGGGAAAAACTGTTCCTGTGTCTAGTTGTTTTTGCATGTAATGCTCTACGGTAGCGTCCTGAGAGGAAGAGTTGAAACAGATTATGTCCAGGATGTGAGTGGTCTGAAGATATTTTCTCACCTCCTTCTATGGAAGGCAGGCTGGTTTCAATTGTTCTTTTTGCAGTCTTAACTATTCATTGGAGTCTGTACCTGTCCTGTTTGGTTGCTATACCAAACAAGTACAGATGACAGACTCAATAATTCCTCTGGACCAGTGGTGGGATTCAAAATTTTGTACTACCGGTTTTGTGAGCGTGGCTTGGTAGGCGTGGCATGGCATGGCATGGCATGACTTGATGGGTGTGGCTTAGTGGGCATGGCGGGGGAAGGATACTGTAAAATCTCCATTCCCTCCCCACTCCAGGGAAAGATTACTGCAAAATTCCCATTTCCTCCCGATCAGCTGGAACTTGGGAGGCAGAGAATAGATGGAGGCGGGGCCAGTCAGAAGTGGTATTTACCGGTTTTCCGAAGTAATCAAAATTTCCGCTACTGGTTCTCCAGAATTGCTGAATACCACCTCTGCTCTGGACAACTGTATCAACAGCTCCAGGAATAGTCTGAACTTCCAAAGTTGATGCAGGAAGAACATTCTTGGTTGTGCCTTTTTAGTGATGGTTCTAATATTAGGTGTCCATTTCAAATCCTGGGAGATTATAGAATCCAGAAATTAGTGCAAAAACATCACATCAGTAGCTACTTAATATAGAGGTCAAATGTTCCCCAAACTGAAAGATCTACAGTGGTTACTAATGCTTGGTGTGATGCTTAAGGCCTGACCTTTTGAGCACATACCATTCCTGTTACAAATCTATGGAAAATTATATTCCTCACAAAAGCTCTTTATTTTCAAAATTGGCAGATTGGAGAGAGTATTCTGTGGCATTGATTCTGGAAAATGGTATTTTTCAAGATTAATTAAGGCACAACATATATTTGATTTAATGGTTCCTTTATTTGTTTACTTTCTGACAAAAAATAGATATAAATTGAGTTTAAATCTGAGCAAATGATTTACAAAAAACTGGGTTCTGTTCTGTGGAACAAACGTATCAATTCATCAAGGTTGTTTCTTTAAGCAAATCTAAATCGGTGAAGTATTGCTGTTAAGTATTAACATAAATTAAAAAGTGTTCACAACAGTAATCACTTTATAAACAACTATTAGTATTAGTTTACTTTTTTCAAATTTCACTATTGCAGCTCCAGAATTACTTTTTCTAAGATTAACATTTGAATAATCACAGCAGCCCCAGAAAATAAAAAGAGAAGATAAAAGATTGTCTGGTTCCCTTTTTTCTCTTCATTATGTATGACATGCTGTTGATCGAAAAGTCTTGCAGCCTGTACTTTTCCAAAAAACAAATTACTTCCTATTAAAACAGACTAAAAATAAAAACTGGAGAATGCGGGCATCGATCCCGCTACCTCTCGCATGCTAAGCGAGCGCTCTACCATTTGAGCTAATTCCCCTCCCTCAATTCAGTACTTTGGCAGCTACTGTATAGAAAGCTTTGTCAAAAAGAACAGGCGATTATCAGGGGATTTCCGTTGATTCACAGTTCATTCAGCAGCAAAATTGCAAAGCAACAGTCTACAATGAAAAAAAGCCGTTTATATCAGGAGTTGGAAGTTTGTGCTTATGATAAAACAAGAGCAAATAATAAATCGTTTTTGTAATTCTCTTTCTATGCTTACTTAAGCCAGTCCTACTTCTTTCCATTGTAATTGTAGCATGTGAAGAAATGGGAAATTTTGCTATACGATCTCCCATGTATCCTATATAACAGTCAAAAGCAAAGCTTTATAATTAAAAACATAGTGTTAAAAAGGAAAGTACCCCATGGAGAATGTAGGCATTGATCCCACGACCTCTCACATGCTAAACAAACGCCCTACCATTTGAGCTAATTCCCCACATCTCTATTCCATGCAATACGGTAATCTAAAGAGTTTTTTTTTAAAAAAATATTCATCCCCAAATTATAAAGTAAAATTATACTATATATTCTTTTTTATTAAAAGGAATATATTGGAGATCGGGAAATATACATGACTTAATTTGAATATCCCGATTCTCCCTCCCCTAGTGTATTCTCTCTTTTAATATATATTTTTAAAAAAACATCCTGGAGAATGCGGGCATCGATCCCGCTACCTCTCACATGCTAAGCGAGCGCTCTACCATTTGAGCTAATTCCCCTCTTAACAAGATGCGCTTAACCTCTGATGAATCACCACAGGAAATGAATGGCTCAGGCTAAGTACTACGATAGTATTCTCCACCGCCACAAATACACCATTCAGATTTCGTTCCTTTGGAAGAAACTTAAAGCAATATCAAGAGAGCCAAAATACACTTTTTAAAAGGCAAAGATTCACCCATTCAGCTATTTGCAGCTGAAACTGTGAGATGTCTGCTGCTTTCAGTCTCTCCCCCGCCCCACCCCTTCTGAACAATCAGATATGTTTCTCTCCCATAAATATGTTCCTATCTGCCTCTTCCCTTAAGTGTCACGAAACTTTGATTGGATATCCATTCAAAATCACGGTGGTTCATAACACACATTAGTGCAATAATAATCTCTCCTCGATGATTAGCTAGCAATTTGTCTAATAAGGGAATTGTTAACTACTGGCTGTATGAGGAAGATCTAAACAAAAAACAAAAAACCTTGGAGAATGCGGGCATCGATCCCGCTACCTCTCGCATGCTAAGCGAGCGCTCTACCATTTGAGCTAATTCCCCTTCCCAAGTGTGCTTTTCGGCGTTCCATTTAAAAGTAAACAAAAGAGGAAGGAGTTCAAGCTACATATATTAACCAGTAAACTGGATTGGTTATTCTGCGTCACTTGACAGGTTAATTAAAAGTGAAACACGCCGTCAAATGTTGTAAAGCTTGTTTTAAATCTATTCTTTGTCCTATATTCAGTAATATTTCACATTGTTAATGCGTTGTTTTTTTAGAAGTATGCAAACTCTCAATCTAATAACAGAAAGGAGGTCTGTTAACAGAATATATTCACTGCATCCAAATACGATTTTAGAGGCTTTAAACACACTCACGTATGAGATTATGGGGGGAAAAAATCAGAAGGTATTCTACTGCGATAACAGCAGCACTAAATGCGCAGATAGCCTTATCTGTGTTGGAAGTCTCACGGCACGTGTCATTTGCTGAGGGCAATGCTGTTTTGAAGGTTAGTAAGTCTGACGAAACCATTTCATTTCAGACTGAATCTTGGAAATTTACAGCTCCGTTATGATTAATTCCTATAAGCGTAGTACTGGGAGTAGTAAGGCTGGATCTTAAACCAAGCGAGAAAGTCAATAAAAGCTACCACTCCTCAAGGTAAAAACCACACAATCATGACAGGTATTTCCTCCTCATGCTAGTCACTCCTATGATCTTCTTTCTCACCAGCCTAATCTGTAAAAACTGGTCTGCAGACTTTAAATTTATACTTCAGGGAAGACTATTCCTCAGCAAAACTACATAGCCCAACAAAAAGCTAAGTATTACATGCCGTGAAATGAATTAACTACTCAGATGGCAAAATACTTGTTGAGCACATTAGCAGTAGCTTCCTGAACACGGTCTATTTAGCAGAGTTCTCCAGAATATTCCACCGGTTGGAACCGCCCCACCTTCCATTTACGCGGCCACCCTCCCTTTCCCGGATGCAAAGGCCCTCATTCTAGGCTAGCCGTGAGATTGACGGATCTCACCACCACCACCACCACACGCGCACACACAAAAAGGTTCAGTGAAGGGGTGGTGCTTGTTTCCAGGAAATGACGTTGCACGCAAAGCAACACTCACGGCTGGGCCTCCAGTGTGTTTCCGGCTGGTGGGGGAGGGGTTTGGACAAGATGGCCGGATCCACAGGTCTGTGCTGAGATTGGGGTGGGGGGTCATTTGGGGCTTGTTGCGGCGCTGTCGGTTGGGAGGGAGGGGCCCTCCGATGACAAGGCTCTGAGCGTGGGGCTGAGACTAACCCTCGGGAGGACGGGGGTGGGGGGTGAGCGGCGTCAGTACAGCCCGACTGAAGTTCCACCCGGGGAAGCGGAGGAGAGGCCGAGGGCTTGGCGCCGGGGCAGGGAATTCGCTTGGAAGAGATCCGGGAGGGCAAAGACACCGGGTTAGGAATGTGTCGAGGGCGTCAGATGCGCCCTCCAAGGCGGCTTTTGTATCTTGACAGGCGGGGAGCGGTTTTCTGGGTCTTTGAACCTGTTTCTGTGGCGGAAACTTACAGGGCTTACAGGGCTGTGCGAGCTGAGCAATGTCTTTGGTCGCATCCCTTCCCAGTCAGAATGCTGACAAATGCGGCTCTTCCCAAGCCAGACTGAATTCGGTCGCGTGTTTCGTTTCGAAGATACAGATGTTAAAGTCTGGGATTTACCTGATTAACACAGCTTAATTAAAAAAAAAGAACCCCAATGAGTTTTGCTTGGCATCTTCTCTTACTATTCTGTTGTTTCTGAAGAATGCTTGTCTTTAAGATTTTCTGTCTAATAATCTCATGCGCTTTCCTCCTTCTCTGTCATCTTTGGCTAACTTCCTTCGGATCTCAGGAAAGATCTGCCACTTAAGCAGTTTATATAACCTTGATTTTTTTTTGCTTTCTTCCTTTTTTGATTGTTGCTCTGCTTTTTTTGTTTAGGCTGTATGATAAATGTGAATATTCTTGCTCCTTTGTAGCATGCAGTATGCCTTGTCTTTTATATTACTCTGACTTGGGTGTTCTTGGTATTTTGTCCATATCTCCTCATTGTTCATATAATGATTAAAAAATGATTTGTGGAGAGGACATATAAGTTAACGAGAAATTCACCCTAAATTCATGCAGGTGCTTCTGAATATGTGGCCTTTCAGTGAGTATGGAAAAATAAAACAATGATTCAGTGTGTATATGTGTTCACAAAATTTATTTTTCTAGTATCCTAAATTAATAAAAAAATCTGGATTAAATCAGTTCTTATTTTGGGTTCATGAAATGGCATCATTGCATCTCAACTCTGTATTTAAGTATTCTAGTGCTACAGATCATTAAATTGATGCTTTAAGCTGTCTAATTATTCAATAGTTGATACAGATGGGATTGTTAAATCAGTGAACATTAATCATACCGATAGTTACCTGGAGATGCTGTTTTATTCATAACTTCTGAGTTTCCCCTGGGCATCCAATTGCCATGATAAGGCAACTAGGCCTTTGCCAGCTGCCCTTCTATTCTGATTTGCTTAGACTGTAAATATTGTTTCTTGTTAAACAGGATGTGTTTTGCACACAATGGATGCTTAAATTATTAAATGTAAGTAATGTACAGAATTTTTATATTTGTATCTCCCTCATAAGAGAAGTATACAAAGCAATAATTATAAGCCATTATTTTAAAATAAAGTACTTGATTAAGTTTTAAATAGATTTGTATCTACACAAATGTTTTAATAACTGGCATCTGCTTAAGAATTTTGATTCTTAGTATTATTTCAAAAACTATAATAAATACGTGTGTTTTTAATTATTATCTAAAACTTGACAAATTTAGGAGGTCTTATGGGAAGCAATAAATAGTGCTTCTTACATACATGAGAAACACAATTTATAAATCTTCATCTAGTTCAGATAAGTATGTATTGAACAAATATAGTGTGTGTTTATACCTTACATTATAAAACATACTGCTTTTCTGTAAGCAAAGGTAGCTGTTTAGAATTTGCCAAGATGTTTTTTTCCACTTTGAATTCACAGCATGGAATAGATCGAGAGTCTTCCTTATTTGTGTATTTTAGTATGATAGCTATAATTGCTATTTTTCCCCAGTATATTTTAATAAAATAAAGTTCAGACTTCTATCTGGAGCTGCAGGTACCATCTAATAAAAACCCATAGATCTTTCCTCAGTTTGTGCCTCCAAAAGCAAAAATACTGTGTTAGCATAGTAATATTCAACTAACTTAATTGGTACTACATGTTTGCATAATTATTCTAGATAAAGAATCAGGTATGACAATATTTGAATGAATAATCTGATACCAATTTCAGTGACTAGTACAAGTGTGGATTTGGAGCATATAATTGATAAAAAAATGAAATATCATAAACTTACTTCACACCAGATGTTTTCTCAGATCTAGTACCTTAACAACAAAAAGCCTTTAATTTTCAGGCATAGTGTAGTCCTAATTTACAACAATGCTGAACAAGCAATATGTATGACTGGTCTTCAAAGTTCCACACCCCCTGTGGTCATGTGATTGGGATCTGGCGCTTGGTAACCAGCTTCCACTTACAGTGGTTGCAGTATCCCATGGTCACATTATCATCATTGCAACCTTCCCTGCCAGCTTCTCACAAGATGGGAGGTGAAGGCATTGGTCTGTTCCCACTCCTGTCATTTTTCCATGCTTCTACCCTCTGGAGCACCTACCTTGTACCTTGCCATACTGAATGGCAATAGTCAGTTGCTGGCCCCCCCAGAGCACCCATGTATTGCCTGCTTAATATAATAAAACTAATCAGAAATACTTTGTAGTTTCCTATTTCATTTAAACCACAGAATTACAGCCATCATTTTTACAACAAATCAGAAATTATAAATCATAATCTGAGATTGGTTTCATATTCTAGCTTGTTCTAAAACTAGTAGTTAGAATCTTTCTAATTTCAGTGTCTCACTATGGAAAAAAGTGTTATGTTCTGGAAAGAAAAAGGATTAAGTCAAGATTTGATTATTTATATTTTGATAATGTTTCATGGAGATTAATTGTCAGTCATTGATAACATAGTGAGGATAGTGAAAAAATCCTCACTATCAAAAAAGAGCTATTTTCTGATGCAGAAAATTGATTTGATTTGACTTCCAGTATGAAATTTGATATTTAGAATCTTTCACTTAAAATAAGACTCATGATAAAGTGTTTTATTCCAAAATAAATTAAACATTTATCCATATAATTTGAAACATCCATCTAATTTATATATTAATCTCGCAGTTCGAGGCTACTCTGAGTGACTTAGAACAACATTATTTTATGCATAATTGTTTAATTTTCAATTGGGATGTACGTTGTTTGCCATGAAAGTGTTTTTGTTTTGCTTAAATACAAACATTCTGATGTGTGATTTATAATGGTTGGATTAGATGAAACATATTTGCTAACAGGTTAAATATATTATTAATACTGTTTTTAAAAATGTTAATATTGCCTCATTTCTCTCCAATAGTTAAAGTCCCTCGTAATTTTCGCTTGTTGGAAGAACTTGAAGAGGGTCAAAAAGGAGTAGGAGATGGTACAGTAAGCTGGGGTCTGGAAGATGATGAAGACATGACACTTACACGGTGGACAGGCATGATTATTGGACCACCAAGGGTTGGTGCTGCAAGTTAAATATTTTTCTAAAAAAAAAACATTTCGGTCATATTTTAAGAGAACATGATCAGTGGTAGTTAATATAATTACATTCCAGTCTTCCTTTGAATGTAAATGTAAAAGGAGTCTTTTAAGTAATAGGAACTAATGGAGGAAGTTACAAAAATTTATTTTCCCTTTTTAGGTATTGTTGGAAATATTTCTTATATGCTCAATCTAAGACATGAACAATATACTTAAAATAATAAGGGCAATACCTTTATATGTATATGTTCATTAACTCTAATAATCATATATTGAGAAAATAGAGCTCACTGGTAGCTATTTCACAAAGTGAAGGATACATGAATTTTGAGTGCTACTCTCCAATAGTGATGCAACTGAAATATATTATCTTATTCCACGGTTTCAATATTGAAATAATACTAGATAGCTACAGTTTTTAAAGAAATTGATATGGTTTTCAGAAGTAAAATATCTTGGTCATATTAGACTTTCTTGCAAATCACCCTCCTTTCCATTAATGTGTGAATGTATGTATGTGTGACAAGAGGTCAATTGGCCTGCATTAAAGAATCCAAAGATATGTTGCTTTTCCTCCCCCTTTTTTGTGGGCTTTCCCCCCAGGGTTAATATGTGAGATGAAGTGAAAGACAGAAGGGAATGTGAGCTCCTGTCACATGGAAACCCACCCTCCATCCACTGCATCCTTCTTAGACCTCCTAGATGTGTGTCTGTTGCTGGGTTTGGAGTATAATTTTCTTGTTAAGTATACCAACATTAGTTATTGTGCCTGTTTTAACTTAGAGATGACTGCCTTGTTAGCTTTGTGTATCAGTATTACATAGTATTTTGCTCTTTGATACAAATTTGTATCTTAGAACTGAGCACAATTTAATGAATTTTGTTTATTTGGTGTAAAAGAATTTTAAATAGGATGGCACTTACACTATAATTATTTTATTTCTTTTTGTATTTCATTTTTGTAATTGTACCACTTATTAGTTTAAGCTGAGAGAGGTTCTACAGAATGGAGATCTTAGCACTGAGAAATTTGAGGATTTTCTCAGTGCTGTTGAGGGAATTATTATTTATTATTAAATTTATTTGCAGCCCAGTGGTGGGTTTGTACTGGTTCACCCTGGATCGGGCCAACCAGTAGTGGTGGTGGCGGGAGGCCCCGTCCACCTGCCCGTACATAATCACAGACGCCCTGCGCATGCGCATAAGGTTCTGTGCATGCGTAGAAGCATCGTGCAAGAAGGTACGTGGAACTCACCACTGTTGCAGCCCATCTTGTAATAAAATGACTCCAGATGGCTTACAGCTTAAAACATTAAACTCATCACATATAAATATATCTAAAACATTAAAAATGGAAGTTCCCATCCAGATAAAATTATAATAAAAAGATGGGGGAGGGAACAGGATGTGAATGTATATGTGAAGGAGGGGAGTGGGATTGCCTCTTAATTCATCAATCACCTCCAGTGTGATGTTCCCAGTTAGGGCCCCAAGCCATCTGGCAGCCAGGTCTTCAGCCTCCTGCAGAAGGTTAGGAGGGTGACAGCCAATCTCATCTGAGGATGTAAGAAGTTCCAAAGGGCAGGAGCCACGGCACTCTTCTGGACCCAATCAGCTGAAATTCCTTAGCTGACGAAGCCTATAGTATGCTGCCTCTACTAGTGTGTGAGGAGAGGGCCAGTCTCAGTCTCAGAGGCAGTTCCACAGGTAATCCTGGACTCATGCCATGCAGGGCTTTAAAGGTAATAACAGCCTTGAATTGCACCCAGAAGCAGACCAAAGCCAGTGCAGCTCACGCAGTAGTAGTGTAACATGGTCATTCTAGGGACACAAAGAATTGCCTGCGCTGCCATACTGCACCAAGTCTCCAAATGCTCTTCAAGGGTAGGAATAATAAATATTTTTAGCCTGAATGCAGGAAGTTGAATTTGGTTGACTCAGAAGATTCAGTCAGGATTAATGATAGAAAATTATATATTAATGTACTGTTGACAGTCACTCCTGCTTTGAAAAAGAAGTAAATATAATCTGCTTGCAAATATTTTATGATAGTCATTAGAATTGTCACATGGCAAGAACTATAGAAGTAAGCATTCTGAAAGGATATGCCAACACTTTTACAGTTTTCTCCCAAACTATTTTAGGGTTCTTGCATATATATATATATTCAATTAAGACTTTTATATAGTACTCTTTATCAGCCAGGATGATTAATACAGTTTCAAATGCAGCTTTAATAAAAGTTTCTAATTTTTTAAAAAGTACAAAGTTGTAACTGATCAGGAGGAGGTTTCAATTTTTAGATTTTAATTAATCTAAAAGATTCATTTGATTAATTAATTTATGGTAAACAAATGTCTCTAAGTCATCATTACAATGAAGGATTGATATTTGGTTTACCATCTGCCTAATGTACTTGTAAATATAAAAGAATTAAATATATACATAGCACTGGATTATTATGGATTATTACAATTAGTATTAAGAATGTACATCATTGGTGTTTTCATATGTATTATTTTGGTAATCATGTAGGAAATCACAATTAGACTTAAAGTCAGGGCGTTTTGTGTTACAAAATTCCAAACAATATTTCTATTTATTGTACCAAAATCATTAAGAATCTATCACAGTAGAATTATTATTCATTTAAAAGGATTCCTTCCTGTTTTGCCAAATGTGTCATATGTCAGTGGCTTTTCTCCTTTGAAGCCTAAACAT
>JANHFK010004420.1:83773-95055 GCA_036250565.1 Sibynophis collaris
CCTAAACATATATTTAGTTATTGCTTCATATTTAAAATTTTAGTGTTGGACTTCATAGAGTTTCAGTTAATCTGCATTCAGATTGAAAATAGGGGATTATAAACCCTCAATATTTAGGTCCAGTAAATACACTATTTGCAACTTCACTGCCTGAAGCTTTAAGAATTACTTCTGTCTAGAATGTTTTAATTATAATAATATTGTTGTAATCTTTATACTGAATACCATTCTATCTAGGAAAGAAAGCAGTTGATAGCCCTATTTTGTAACATTAATCTTTAGATTAATCTTCAATCAGCAGACTTGATCTCACTGATGATTAGCTTGATGTATGCCCACAATTTTCTTAGTTCTGTTTTTGTATATATTTTCGATTTGTGCATTCTTATCATTTGCTAACTAATGACTTCATTAATCATTGTATATTAATAAGACAAATAGAGATTAAATACTTATATACTACCTAATATGGGTAACATTATCTGGGCATGGAAGCTAATTGGGCATGGGCTAGTTAGTACTTAAGTGGAAAACTGAGGATTTCCAGGGCTTTAGACCAGAAGAAAAGAAGCAAAGATTACATTGGCGAACAACTTCCATATTGCTGCAGAGAGCAATATATCCATAAAGTCACCAGGAATCAAGTTTGACTTGAAATAACTTTACTTTTTACTTGTACACAGAAAAAAATCTGTTGAAATAACCAACATTTTATTCTAGTTAGGACAGTGCCCTAAATACTTTCATTTTGTATTATTTTAGTTCAAAATCTGAATTGCTTCTTGAGCAAGTATGGAAAATGGAAGTAAACAGGTGTGAAGAAACCTTCTACCTTAATGGGTTGAATCTGTCTACCTTAATGGGTTGTTATCTTGTGGTGGATACCATTCTGCCAAAATTATTTTTAATGACTCCATTTCTAGGCAGTCTTCAAATCTGCGGTAAAGGGACAGGGAACTCCTTTGAGATCAGAAAATAACCTTGCATAAGGGGAAACCTTATCTTTAGTCCAGTCTTTGCATAGCCATGAATTTGTGAAACTGAAAGGTCAATATCCATCAGAATTTAAGGCATAAGGCTAGAAACCAGGAGATTTGAGTTCTAGTCGTGCCTTAGGCATGAAAGCTGGCTGGGTGACTTTGGACTAGTCACTTTCTCTCAGGCCAGCTCACCAGGTTGTTGTGATGAAAATAAAAGGAGGAAGTATTGAATATATTTGCTGCCTTTATTTATAAAAATGATAAAGGAAACATAAAATAAATAAGAGTACATGGAACAATTATAAAGCATACTGTTGTTCAATGGGAAAAACTGGGTTGTAAGAAAATATAGCTTGGTTAAGTTGAAAAGGGAAATATGATTAACCTCTAAATATAATTAGTTTTGATATTTATCTTCAAGCTATTACAAATTTACAGAAATTTGTTCTGTATTTTTGATAAATTGATTGCGTTTTGTCACCAGTATATTGTTCTGTCAGGTATGCACATTATTTTAGGTTCAGAGGCTATAGTTGACCTATCATGGAATTCCAAGGTTGGCACTTCAAAAACTAAGTGTGTTTAGAATAAAGAAATTGCTGTGGCATGACAAAAGCTAACTTTGATTTTGTTTAATTTGAATGTACAGTACAGTTATTTAAATTGTAAAGACAATTTGATTACTTCACATGCGTGCAATATTTTTCCCCTTTCACATATTAATAAAAATAAATGATAACATCCGGAGGAACTTGAGAAACAAATAACAAGTGTTAGGAGTTCTCAAATCTTTTTTGTGAGTGTAAAATTGATTCTTGGAACAAGTACTGGGGATTGCTATTATAGGAATAGATACTTTTAAATTTCTCTGGTTTTTTAAAAAAATATTTGGCTAAAACCTTTAACATAGTATGCCTAAAATAATCTATAATGCACATAAAGAAGCAAATAGATAATCATGTAGTGGCCCTGCTTATATTAATTAAATTGAAAATATTGTATCGCTTTTCCCCATTCAGTTGGGATTCCTATGCATATACGTTTTTAGGTAGAATTAAAACTAGGTTTACAAACAAATCCTTTGGAATGGTGATAATTCTAAGTTAGAATGGCTGTAAATTCAACTCCTAAAAAAGCCTAAAATCTATTAATCAGCTGATTAACATAAGTGAATATCGTAATATATCCCTAGCATTCTTCTATTTCTGCTGCATTTGCTCAGCAAAAGTCTACCAGCCCTGAAATATGGCTGGTTTTATTTAGTTGTTTTCTTAAAATTGTGAATGCATATTTTCATTATGATTAACCTTTTGTCGTCTTTGTTTACTAGACAAATTATGAAAACAGAATATACAGCTTGAAAGTAGAGTGTGGGCCTAAATATCCTGAAGCACCTCCAACCGTTAGATTTGTAACTAAAATTAATATGAATGGAATAAATAATTCCAATGGAATGGTAAGTTGGATGCAAAATGAGCCAATTAATTTGGCAGGAAAGTTGTGAAGGATTCTGCTTCGCAGGAGAGGTTGGGCTTAAAGTTAAGGAACATACTCTTTATAAATTATCATGTACCAGTATGTAATTATATAGCATACATCTGGATCACTAACTATTGCCAAAATGATGAGATTGATTACAATTTTTAAAAATTAAACATTAGTAAATACATCACAGTATTAAAATTTTGATACATATATAAAATAGCTTACAATAGAATGTTTAGTAATTAATAGTAAAAGTTAAAACTTAATTTAGTAGTGTTTTATTTGTTATCAGAGATTAGTAAAACATGGAAATGACTATGGGAACTCCCACTTTGCCATGGCAGCTGCAAGGGGACTTTGATGGAGGAGAAGCTAAATATGTCTGTTTCTGATAATCCTCTTAATGTATAGATCTAATTGGACTGTCCTGAATAGATAGATAAACAATTAATGAGATTGTAACTGCAAACTGTTGAAGAAATAAAATATGAATAGCTGAGTGGGTTTTTTTTAAAGAGGAAGTAATGTCATTGAATATTTGATGTACTAGTCCCAGAAAAATGTAATTGGAGCATATTAACAGTTAGACAGTATTTCCTGAATATGACAATATAAAATATATATGCATACATAATTTCCTGCTTTTCATAGGCTTTTCCATTTTTTAATTGTTAAGGAAAAATTATATTCATTCCTTGAAAGCATCCCTCTATAACGTGGCTTTAAAAAAATTCAGAGGGCACCAAAATGAAGCTTCTTATTTGAGATACTGTGAATTATAATTTATTTTATGTTGCAATAATCAGTAGTCTCCATTTTTTGCATTTACAAATTAATGCAGCAGTTTAAATACCAACCCACAGGTTTAAATTGGTGTTCACATTTTCTGAAATATACATGCTGACTGTTGAGAATGAATTATTCTACATTCTTGGTTTAAATGTATGATTTCTTTCTTTATAGGTGGATGCACGGAGCATACCAGTGTTAGCAAAATGGCAAAATTCTTATAGCATTAAAGTTGTACTTCAAGAGTTAAGGCGTCTAATGATGTCCAAAGAAAATATGAAGCTTCCACAACCTCCAGAAGGGCAAACTTACAACAATTAATTTTAGCTGAATCCCAAACTTGTCTTAAACAACTTCTACTTATGTTAATGTCTTGATTCAATTTCACAATGCAAACCACCCACACATTAAGAGTTTCTGCTGGTGTATATGATCTGGACATTGAAAGAATATATATGTATATGTATGCCCCATAAGTTTTCAGGCACAATCAGAGAAAAAAGGCAGCACAATTTTTTCCTCTTTACCAAGCACTATCATTTTAAGCATAAGCCTGAAGTAGCCTAAATTTGGAACTCCAGTGTTTCAAGATGAGCGCATGATCGGAAGTGTCAGGTTGCTGTGGAATAATGTTTCAGAAACTTTTTGCAAGAAGAAAAAAAAAGAAACTAATGGCATGCTTTATCCATCTTGCTTTAGTGAAAGAGCTGCAAATTAAAACAATTAAGTAGCAGGTAATGCAAATACCATTGCTCAACTTGTTTAGTTTTTGCAATGTGTGGGTGCTGACTGCTAGTAGTGTTTCAGAATATGGTCAGGATTGTTTTGATACTTGTATTTATAAAATGGGGGAATGATTTTCTTTTAAGCAGCTCCTGTGTGTTTCATGTAATGGACATTGCAAATATTTGTTTACAGTCTTCGTTCTAATAAACCATGCATTTAAGTTTTAGTGAAACCAACAAACAAAAAAAGGAAATAGGTGTATGGATATGTGATTGAGAATGAAGTTAGTCTTCAAATGTAAATAAAATGTGAAAAATATCCCCTGAGGCTGTGCTATTTCTAAATTTACGCTGGCAGTACCCTGCAAGATTGAGAAGTCAAATGTTGCTCCTAATCTTGTCTTAATTACTCTTTTTCTTGGTATCTAGGCTGCTGGAGCAATTTTAGTGGAACCAGTTATATTAGACTCTGCATGTGTAATTCTTTTTCTTTAATTTTGAACTAAATGGCCCTCTAATTGTAACTTTTTGCTTTTGTGATGCTCAGTTTGTATGTTGAATTCTTGAACTCTCTTTGCTATTAGGAGGTATAGTATTAAAAATAATAAGAGGGGAAAGATACAACTCCTTGTAAGTATGTTATTGCTGGCTTTTTAGGTGCTTTTGTGTTTTGTGCAATTGCTGCTCGATGGTTCAAGGAGCCCTAGATGGACAGTAAGGTGTTGAAAATTCATTCTGCCTTATATTTCTTTTCCTTTCATATTGATTGAAATATGCATGCAAACCCCGTTTTCAACAAATTGAGGTCTGTTATTCATATGCCAGCAACTAAGGTACTATCTAAGGTACAAGAAGCCTCTGATCTGTGTAGCCATTGTGGATGGATAATTTATTAGCTCAGCCTAATCTTGTTTGCAGGGTGTAAATGTTAATTTTAGAAATATTTTCTTTTTGCCACCTTCATTTTACATGAGAGGAGATATTAATTTAGGAATAAATTCTTTTTTCTTTGTTCCTTCTAAATTAATGAACAGGATAAGCAGCTGTTTAAGGGATGCTTTCTTAGCAAATGTTAAAAATTTGTGTTTCATAAAATGCAGTTTGCAGCTTCTATCTTCAGAATAAATGGAAATCAAGAAAAGGTTAATCCATATTTTCAGATATATTAAAAGTGAACAGCAGTTTCTTCATGATGTGGCCTTCATAACTAATGCATGTTTTATATTTGGATAGCTGTATCTTACAAATTGTCTTATAGGAAATTGTCCTAAATATACACATGGTAAGTAAGCCTCAAACCTGAGTTCCTAAATGTATTTTGCTTGATTATGAGCTTTCTGAATGTAATGGAACTTTTTAGTGTGTGTATGTGTATTTACATACATACATTCTTTTATCATAGCTCCTACCATTTTGAGAAAAAAAACCCACTATGATAATCTAATCATAAGAAGAAGGCTTTCTTTTTGAAAAATTCTGATAGATACATTTCCCAAGTTGACCAGCCATTTCCATTCCACTATAATTTATTTTATTCATAATATTACTCTTTCCTTGATAAGGATTCTATCTGAACTTAATTTGATAAACTAGGAGTATATATGTGACCGACTACCTGATTCTACATACAAAATCTAGATCACATGAACTGAGGTGCCAGGAGTAAAAGTGTGGAACAGAATGACTGGGAGTGGGCAGCTGCAAAAAACATCTGGAGAAGCCTTGAAGGTTGATGAATTATTCCCCTAAAGCCACTTTGTGCCTTTTCCCTTTAAAGCTTGGCAACTTTTCAGTGTAATGATATTAGTAAGTTTATAAAAACAAAGTTCTTTGAGCACAGAACCATGTGTAGACAGGGCAACTTGACATCAGCCTTAAATTATCTATTTGGTGGTGCAAAATATGTACATGTGATAACAGTATAAATAAGGCAAGCAAAAATGTTTTTCCTTCCTAAATCCCAGTGCACAATAATTTCTAAAAAATGTGCCTGGAAATAAAGGTTATTGCTAAAGGATAATTAACAAGTATGAAAATGGGTTTAAACTTGTACTAAGCCATTGTTTTCTAACCATGGTTTCTGGAAGAAGCCAGAATTTGCAGAAGTCACACAATATACAAAATAAAATATATATTAAGTATGAATCCATCAGACCATGTATGATACACAATTCAGGCTTTACACATAGTGCTAAGCCATAGCTTGTTTTAATAAGCCATTATGGCCTGGTTCATATGCAATACTAAGCCATCAGTTATGCTTATATAAGCCACAATTACTGGGTTAACACACCACATTAAACTAAAACTAAAATCACCTTATGGCATAGAGTTAGTGATGTGTCAACCCAGCTTTTGGGTGTGTAGGTTTGTTCTTACTACGAAAAAAAGGCAGCTACCTCAGCAAGTACTGAGGGTTAAGGATTTAGGAAGATGTGAGGTCAGAGTTGTGTGCATCAAATTATGGCTCCAAGGCCTAAGCTATCTTGGTTACTTTGGGCTATTAATGATAAATATTGCCTCATTGGTAGTGCTGAAACAAGATGCAGCCATCAACTTGGTCAGCTGATGTCTGTTGAATAAAGAGATGTCATCTTGTCTTTTCCCTCAGGCAGCAAAATGTATTGCACCGGCTTTCTATGAGTGATCTTTCTTTCTTTTTTTTGAGGGTCCGACTCATTCTGATATACTGAGAATAGTACATTATTAGTATTCTGTTTTCTAATGTGTGTTGACTGCATTGGCTTCTCAGTGTTTGTTTGATTGTCTCACTGTAGTTACCTATAATAAATGTTTGGAACAAGTGCCATTTTTAAGCTGTATGTTTGCTCAAAGATAATCATGCTGTTACAAGGCCTAATCAACAACAAAATAACATCTGCATGGAGAAGCCTCCTTTCCCCAATCCCCCAGTATTGTGTATCTAACTCCACCCCACAAAAATCTGCTTTCCTCAAACCTCCCATCCCAAACATTAATACTGTTAGGTTTAGACTTCGCAAGATGGAGAGGCATCTTTTAAATCAGTGTTTCTCACCCTCAGCAACTTTAAGTTGTGCTGGCTTCAATACCCTGAATTCTGGATTGGAAAAGGTTCACAGCTGACACTGAGTTTGAGTACTATACGATAGAGTTAAAACTTCTGTATCAGTTATTGTAGGTTAACTTAATAAAAAAATACATTAGGTATTATCTCTAGGAAGAAAATGAATTGGATGATACGCTTCAGGATAGAGTTATTACATTTTCACCCCAATAAGCACTTTATAAAATATGTTTAATGGCAATGTTTAATTATATGCACAGGTGTCTACTATTTGTCCTGTGGAAGAAATTTTATTTATTTACAATAAAAAAAGATAGCTTTTTTTCTTTCCACAGCCAAGATAGCCATTTTCAAATAGCTTCATATTCAAAGAAATGAAGCTTTTTTGATAGTTTGATAATGTCCTGAGGGTCAGAAGGTCACCATCCCTTTCACCGAGATACCAATGAAGTTGCTCTATCTGAAATCTGAATCATGCTAGCTCATAAAGAGATTCAAGAGTTTGTAATTAAAATCTCTCTTTTCCATTTTTATGTTGTAAAGCAAAAAAACCCAAAACCCTCTGCCTGATATGCAGTATTCTTCCATTGTTGTGCTGCATAAAAATGGCACTGATGAAAAAGTTTTAAGTTATGACTTGACAAGCCCTCTTACGTAAACAGGCAGTATTGATACTGTTTTCCAGCTTACAGTAAACATCATAGTGGTACAAGAAGAAAGGAAATGTGTTTCTTAGAAACATTAACTGGCACTATCTATTCAGAAGATTTTGTCATGGATTGTCTCCTTCATTCCTGTATGCTACTATTTACTTTTATGTTTATTGCCTATCAATACTATATTTATATATAAAAGCAATATTTCATCCAACTTTCATAAGGATTTGTGTGATGCTAGTATCCGTGCACAAACACAAAACAGCATGCTCCGCTCTCCAGCTACTTTACCTTTTTCCATGATGGATGTGCAAGTATACTTCAAGATTTTATACTGGGAAATTTCATATGTTGTTTTCACCCAAGACAGGTAATCTTCCATAGAAGTAATCTCTTGAGGATTTTAACATGTACATATATTTGTATATAGAGAAAATACCTCTGTTCTTGGTCACACAAATAATTGACCCGGATTGGCACAATACTCAAAAGGCATTCACAATAAATCTTCCATTTAGGGCAGATGAGAAATTCTTCTTCTCATCGTTTCCCCCATATGTTTACATTTCTCTTGAGACGAAAAAAACAGGGCTTTTTTTGCTCTTATTTAGAGAAAGTAAACCGCAGCAGCACAAAAGAGCAGTAGCAGTAAAGTACAGTTGGATATTGGTGATGGGCCTTATCATTTGACTTATACAACAGTCCTTGGTATCTGCCTTGTTATGTAATGTTTCTGCAGCCTTCCGAATTCTGTTTGATTTGACTTAATAAACAAAAAGAATACAATTTTGTATTATGTAGCCAAATTATTTGTAGAGGCTGCTGAATTCCTAAATCTATCATTTCAAGTCACCTCTGTTCAAGAAAAAAAAAGCATCTAGTCTGTTTGCACACCTGTCTCTTCCAGTGAAAAGATTACCATACAAAGCAAGATCTGGTTCTGCCTGGCTGTAGATGCCACAAACATGTTGGATCTGTATCTTACAGCCCCAAAATAATCCAACCCACAACATCAGCAAATTTTTCTTGTACATATAACATTCTTTCCTTCTGTTGAATTTCCCACCCATCTGATTGGGTAGCAAGGCAAGTTCGCAAGCTGCAATCTTTTGTGAGCTGTGTGATTTTATGTCAATCCCGCTTTCTCACAAGAGGTGAACGGGTGGTGCTGAAGATCAAATGTTGCTGGCAGAAGAGCAGCCTGATTTGATTGACTCTCTTGACCTCCAATGCAAAGGGAACTCTAACAATAGTCATTGCTCTAGAAAAAGTAGTCTTCAAGAGAAGGGAGATGAACATTCAGCCCATGAAAGTCTGGATTATTTGCCTTCACACAGTAACATTTATAAAAAGTGGCTGCAGGAGCAAATTTACAGGTACTTGACTTAAATTTGTATTTATATATATATCTTAGACTTGCTATTATAAGAAGCAAACATGGAGTGCCGTTTTCAGCTTACTTCCTCCTTTTTAATTTTTCATCTCCCTTTTCCCTTCAGTAGTCAGCTAGGATTCTGTGATCACTGATCAAGCTTAGAGCAGTGCTGATGCAGAGATTAGAATGCAGTACTGCAAGCTATTTCTGTTGACTGTCAGCTGCCTACAATTTGGCAGTTTGAATCTCACCAGGCTCAAGGTTGACTCAGCCTTCCATCCTTCTGAGATTGATAATACGAGGGCCCAGATTATTGGGGGCAATATGCTGATTCTGTAAACTGCTTAGCTGTAAAACATTGTGAAGCAGTATATAAATTTAAGTGCTATTGCTATTAACTCTTTAAACGGTATTGAGAGGTGTTGGTTGTAGGATTATTAAACAATGAACTGGGTCCCCCCCCCCCAAGTTGTCAATGTTTTTAAAAACTTATTCAGGCTTGCATAGGCAAAAAAATTGGAGCTCATTTTGGTTTACAATTTCATCTAATAAATGGATTAAAATTTAACTTTTGAATGGAAGTAGTTTTTACTTCTTACCTCACCATAATCCCAAGAAGTAATTTCTTTATTCATTAGGAAGCACATATGTTTATAAATTATGGTGTGGGGGATGGTACTATAAAGTTTGAGAACATCTTCCATATTAATTTCAGTAAGTCTTGAAACTATGAGACTCTGGATATTATCCTCACAGAAGTAACACTCCAATTTTACTAGGAACTGCCAATACAGGCAGTCCCTATTTATCAGCCACTAATTTAACAACTCTTTGAAATTATGATTAGTACTGAAAAAGGAGAGTTGCAGATGGTTCTCAAAGTTGTGGATACTACAGCATTACCACAGTCATGTGATCAGGATTCGAGCACTTAGCAACTGGTGGACATTTATGACAGTTGCCGCATCGCACAATCACAGCCAGTTTTTAACAAGCAAAATCAATGGAGAAGCTGGTAGAAAGTTGCTAGTTGTGTTCACAAGATATATTTAATGAGCTGTGGTGATTCACTTAACAACTGTAACCAGAATTAAACTGACATTGTAAGTCAGGCATGGTCACATGACATTTTACTTCATGATCTCATTGCTTGATAGAGTTGCCAGTATGATAATAAATCATAGATATGAAGTATGTTTATATGGTTGAAAATGCCTTTCATGGAAACAGTGACAAAATACCAATAAGCACTATATTAATAAATGTTTTTGGGATGAAGGAATTGTAAATCTGATGCAATAAGTAAGCTAACAAAGTTTCTCTTGTTCAGAAACTTATCCAAATGAAATATGTAGATTTTAATATTATGAATTAATATAGTACTTATGGCAGCTATGTCCAGCTTGATGTCATCAGATGTGTATCAGGTTTCTAAAATTACTCAGCTATAATGGCTACCAGATAAATTCCTAAGCGATTATGGGAATTAATCGAGCACATCTGGTGAGTCTGAGGAACTAACTCGGTTAGAAGTCAGGGAGTAAATCCCAGAAAAATAATAGGCTTCATTCTTGTGTCAATTGACAGGGTTGCACAATTAAATCAGGATTATTGTATATTTAGGCATATAATCTTGCTAAAGTGAAGCACTTTTTTAAAATAATGCACCTGTTCACTAATACTAATCAAGGGGAAGTGGTCAAATATGGCAGAATAAGACCTATCCTTCATAAATAGTTTATGTGAGTTAGATCATTCAGTCCATGAAATATTTCCAATGTCTGCAGCAAAATTAATCTAGAAATTAATGACAGCAAAGCCAGAATATCTATTTTTAAAAATATATTTGCAGTTGCGATTAACAATTCAGCAGGTAAAACAGATTATTTAGAACACACTGGTGGGATTTTTTATTAAATTTGAGTTTGCTTCTCTTGAAAAGACATTTATTATATAGTCAATTTTCCACACAATTAGAGGTAGTTTTCTGAATATGCATATCTGTTCTCTCAGTCTGGTCTTCTCCAAATTCATTGAACTTCAATGAATTTAATTGTCAGCCAGTAAGATTTATTTTCTAAAGTTTATATACCATTCCAGTTCAGACCACATCTGAATAGTAGCTAGGTTAAATTGTAATGTGAATAAGAATTCAATTTATTCAATTTATACCCCGCCCTTCTCCCTCGCGGGACTCAGGGCGGCTCACAGTCATAATTAAAAAAC
>JANHFK010004424.1:3074-19330 GCA_036250565.1 Sibynophis collaris
TTTGTATAATACTGTTTTAATTATGTCTGTTCACCGCCCTGAGTCCCGGAAGGGAGAAGGGCGGTATACAAATTCAAGTAAAGAAAATAATCTTGCTATATTTCTTTTGTTCCCAGTGCTACAAGACTTCCAAAGACCATAGTCCTCAGCTGGATGTTAATTTGGTGAGCTGCAGTGTCATTCACAAGGAGAAGAATCTGAGAAAGCAGGAACATAAGCTGAAGATCATCCCCATGAATGCAGATGTGATCGTCTTGGGTTTGCAAAGTAAAGACCAAGCAGAACAATGGCTCAGGGTGAGTGGAGCCTTTTTTGGGGGGGGGCAATGCCCGTTACTCCAGGTGGGGGGATTTGTTGAAGCCACAATTGCAAATGCCAATACTGAACTTGGCAGCCAGTATTCTTGTACTTTACCAGTCATGTGATTTAATGCTCTTCCTTAAACATACACACAATGCCTTTAGGAAAAGAAACCACATATTTATAACAACTACTTGATGAGTTTACTGGAGCCCAAAGGCAATGTATGAATTAGAAAAGCAAACCTCCTTGTTAAATTAATATATTTTTAGAAATTTTTCAATAACGTTAATTTAAATTTTATACAAGTAGTCCTTGAGTTATGACCACTCACTTGGCAACCATTTAAAGTTATGATGGCACCAAGTGAATGATGCTTATAACTGGTCTTCTAAGTTCCAGGTTTACTTACACATTACTGTGCTTCTAAGTTTTTCAAGGGATAAATGTTCAATGTTATGTGGCCATGCCCTTGCTGTTTGATATTTCTGTATTTATTATTTTGATTTTTCTGCATCTGGATTCTTGATTTTCCATACCGAAGACCTCTGAACTGAGGTTAGCTGTAAAAACACAAGAAAATGCTTAATAATTTATAGTCAAGTAAAAATGTCCAAGTACAAAGCAAGTACATGCTGTTTGGTAAATCTTTTAAAAGCACAAGAACACTGGCTGGCAAAGGACCAAACCTCTGTTTCTAAATTAAACTAACCACAGCAAAAAATACATGTATGCACTCATATTGGAACACAGGGTTACTTTGGCAGCCCAAACTAAGGTAATCTTCTATGCCTCTTGTGAGTGGCCAGTATAGCACAGAAACTGAAATCCTTTTCTTCTTCTAATAGGTGAAAGAGGATTTTTTTAAAAAAAAATGTTGTTGGCTCATGTAGTGTTTTGCATCTTGATATCTCTACTGACACGCCCAGAGACTGTTATGTAAGAAATCACTCCTAATTAGACTAGAACAATGGAAGGGGTTTCCCACCACATCCTCTGATTTGGTGTGCTGTTTATATATGTGTCCTAGGCTTCACTCTCAAGCAGAAGTTTCTGAAACAGCTCAATTTCCATATCTCTAACTTCAAAATTGCTTTGCTTATATTGAATTACGCTTCAGTTAAAATTAGCCAACGCTTTTCGGCACAGAAGAAAATAAAAGCTGTAGCTGGCCATAAGACATGAAATTGCTTACATCGTGCTTTTTCCACTCCTAGGTAATCCAGGAAACAAGTGGTCTCTATCCAGAGGGGCCATGTGAAGGAAATCAGTACGTTCCAGACTTCCAGAGGTTCAATAATCCAAAAGTATGTCTTATCTTGTGAAAGGGATGCTTAAAAAGTAATTCTTAAATCTTCCGTTGCATCTTCCGTTTAAAACTACTTGATTATATAAGGGAAGTAATTCCCACCATCAAAACAGGAAAATGGTTGAAAACTCCAGCCTGTTTTGGATGCTGCAATTAGAACAGCTTCAAGCATCTTTCCATCCCTTCAGAACAACACTTCTTTGTATTCATTTATCTTCGCAATAAGATTGTTTCAAATTGCTTTTAAAGAGAGATGATAGATTTAGTTCTGTTCAAAACCAAATGAAAACATTATATAAAAAAACATTATTTTTTACAATCCTTTACTCCCTTGTTTCGGGGTGGAGTCGGAGCTACTGAGTGGAGCTGAGCATTTACTGGTCTTTATAACATATATATATATATATATATAATTTCTTAGATTTTCACGGGTATATGTATGCATTGTGAGAGAAAGTTTCTCTCACAAACACAAACCAGCACCCAAAGAAGCCTAAGGAAAGCATCTTGGTTGGGAAACATGGAACAAATGTAGTCAAACATAACCTAAAGGAAAAGGCTACTCTGATGGTAGTGAGGCCTTCTTTCCTAACGGTGAGTCAGCACAGAATTTGCCTTATGGAGTTGTTGATGCTGTTTCAGTTGGAGCTACTATGTTCTGAGCTGCAGAAGAGAAGGGAGTGTTCCCAATAACCTGCTGTGATACATTTGCAAAACAGTTTGCTGATTAAATTGCTTACCTCTATTCCAATTTGGACTTGTTCTGTGAAAGTGATTGATGGTGTTCAGTATCCATGGATAAGACTTAACTCATTCATTTATGGACCCAACAATTTTTTTAACGGTGGGAATGGGAGCTAAATGACTCTGGGAGGCAAATCATTAACTCTACAATCTTAGATATTGCCATCCAGCAGAAGAAACTGAAATAGTACCACTACGTTGTTCCTCCACATTATGCCACTTAATTCCGCTCTGCAGGATTCTATATGCTTTTAAATATATACAAGAAGCTGCTAGCTCATGTGTTTTAGGGAGTGGTCTGATTATTATTATTTGGGTGGTATCTAACTAGCTTTTTTGGGGGGAGGGTGTCAATTGATCCCAAGGAGTTTTTTAACTTAACTTTCCATATGGCTTGGCTATCATGAAAATACTTTTTCCTCTTAGTTTAATATGATTAGTTCTTCAAAATTCAGAATGAGCTTACATTCAGAATTCTATAATATTTATGTGTCCCAAAAGGATCTGTATTTTCTTGTATGTGGTGAATATATATCTTTCCCCAATAGATTTTTGCTGGATCATTAAAAAAGAAAGCTATGGTGAATTAAACAGAGAGTAAAAGGACATTTCATAGAACGTACTGTTTTATTGTTTATATTTTAATATCAGTATTATAATTAAATGAACATGTTTTAAGCCAATCAACCAACCATTGGGCAATTAATGTTATGAAAGAGGAAGCTTGGTGGAAAGACAAAGTTTCTCCATTTCATGTGCCTGGTGTTCCAATCAAGCTGCGTTGCTGTTTCCCTGAAGTCAAATAAAAAAAGAAACAACTGTTTATTTAGAGAAGATATGTAAATCTGATAACATTCCAAGAGCAATAGATAGATTCATGCTTTTTCATTGTACCATCCATAATTTTCTCACATTGCTCCAAACATAAAATATAAGATTCCAACAGGCAGAAGAGTTCTTCAACTCAATACATTTTTAATTTTCTCAACTTTGGTCATCGAGATTGTTTTTTGTTCTTTGCAGGTGGAACCATCAGAGAGTGGAAGCAACACTGATGGTCACATGGAGCTGGTGGAAACAAAAGATGGTAACATGACTTTGAATTCAGAAAGTTAGCCCGATTTTCACGCCTACGTCTAATATTACCCCTACCCCCAAAATAAACCCTAGTTAAGCCCCGTCCACCGTCTGGTTGTACGAGGTGGGGCGAGGCGCATGCATAAAAATCAAGCTAGGGTGGGGGTGAGGGGATGGAGCTGTCCCATGTGTCCTGCACCCATTTACCTTAGGACCACTACAGCCAGCCTCCCAGGCCCCGACACCTTTGCACCGCTGTCCGACTTCTTCTGCCGCTGCTTGTGTCAGGATGCCATGTGGCTTGTCATGCTGGTGCCACCACTTGCAGCATGATGCCATGTGGGTCATTGGGCCAGTGCTGCCGCTTGTGGCAAGACACCGTGTGGGTATCGCACAGTGCTGCTACTTGCACATGCAACGGCCCAACACCATGCAGTCTCCTGCCACGAGCTATGGCACCAGTGCAACAAGCCATGTAGTGTCTGGTTGCGAGCAGCTGAGAGTGGTCACAGAAGAAGTTGGACAGAGGCACAATAGATGTCGGGGCGTGGGAGGCCTGCCTGTAGTGGTCCTAAGGTAAGCGGGTAAGACTTCCCCCCAAAATAAGACCTGGTGCTTATTTTCGGGGAAATGCAGTATTACCTTTCATAGATGTTGTGAATTGTAATCCCATGACAACTGCAGGGCTCTGGGCAGGAAGAATTTTAATTAGAAGGAGGAAGAGAGAAATTAAAGCTGCTGTCTCTGCTGTATATTGAATTTGCAGATTGCCTGGTTGAAATAGAATTGGATAGAAGAGCTTCTCTGCCAAGTTAATTTGTTATCAACACTAATTGAACTATGTAGCTTCTACCATGGATAATGAAATAGAGTATCTTGTAGATCATAAAACATATGTAAAACTTCCATATACCTGTTTGTAAGTCCAAATTACTACTATTTTGACTGGCAATGGTTGTCCAGGGTTTTGAGCAAAAAGAAATCCTCTGCATCTCCTATCTGAATTTTTAATTAAAAACCAAGAATAAAATGTGAGACTTTCTGTATAAAATGTTTATGCTCTCCTGCTAAGCTATGATCCCTTTGCAAAGAAGTGAATTTGAAAAAAGAAGGCATTATACAGGGGTGAAATCCAGCAGGTTCTGACAGGTTCTGGAGAACCGGTAGTGGCAATTTTGAGCAGTACAGAGAACCGGTAGTGCAATTTTGAGCAGTTCGGAGAACTGGTAGCGGAAATTTTGAGTAGTTTGGAGAACTGGCAAATACCACCTCTGGCTGTGGGATGGGAATGGAGATTTTGCAGTATCCTTCCCCTGCCATGCCCACCAAGCCACAGAACCGGTAGTAAAAAATAATGGATTTCACCACTGGCATTATATCATGATTCCTTCTCCCAATACAGAGCGAAAAGGTTGCTACTCAGAATAATATCATAAAGAGGAGGCATTTTACCTGAAACTAAATTTCACTTAACTTGAATTTGAAAGGAAGCATATTTTAGATTTGATTATTAGCTGGGTAATTTTTTTCTGGAACTGAAGCATTGGAAACAATATCAGTATTGTTGGTCAACTGCAGTAAACCTAACCAGTGAGCTTACATGCCAAGAATATATATTTCAGTTATGTGCTTGCTTACATGAAACATTGTGTGTATTTATACCAAGAATTAAAGTTTCACCAAAATGGCAATAAAGGATTTAGTGTAAATAGTAACAGAAAATGCAACCACAATAAGACCTGGTAAACACCCTCTATTTGCAAAAGACCTCATCTGAGTTTTCAGTCATCCCTTGCAGATTATTGTAAAAACCTGATGAGCTTTGCAAATATTTGAAAAAGAATGCCTGCAAACGCTTTCCACAGTTCCTCAGAAAACAGGATGGTTTAAAATGAAAAGAGCTCAGCTTTTAATTACAAGAGGCTTTCTCACCTCCCTCCAACCATAACCATGCGTTAGCATTTTTTCCCCTGTCATGTACTCATTAAGTGGCTTTTGTCTCGTTCTCAGCGAGACAAAATCTGAGGCATATCTGAGGCATTTGAAAATGGTCTCCTCTCCCAACACAATCTTTGCTGTGGACACGATCTGGCACACTTTATTGATCATTTAGCCAATGATGTGGTTTGGAGCGAAGATCTGCTCAGTTTGCTGCTTTAGGCTCCTGCAGGCAAATCCCTTTCCTCTAGTTATTGTGACTTGCTATCCACAACCATTTTGTAATAGGTGTCAGAGGCCTGCCTTCTGCAGACACATCTTCCCTTGGAAAATTTGGCCAGAGTTTCTGAAGAGCTGTTCCTAAAAACACGCTCCTAGCATGCATCTAAACCTGATTTTTAAACAAGATTACAATTATTTTGAAAGAGTAAACAGGTTGTCCTAGGAGCCGGACAATTGGGTGTAACCTGCCAGTAGGTGCTCTGAAGGTGTTCCGCTGCTATAGTAGATAAGGATTTTATATAGCTGTGATGTTTTTTTTACTGTTTATTATCATCTTATTTTTGAGGAACAATAGAACTTCCTCCTGACTAGTGAATGCTCCCAGGATCAGAGTTATACAGTGGTAGTTTCTTCATCTGTTACTCCACAGTTACTTATGCTGCATTTGGGAGTGGAAATCTCATTGTTTACTTCATTCTGACTTTGGTGACACTAAATACTATGGTAGCTGTTTAGTGACACTAAATACTATGGGTAAACAAAATAATAAAATTCAAGAAGTCTACTTTGGCACAGAGGTTCTGCGTGATTATCCTCCAGCTACTTCCTGGTTTTGCTAATTCTGAGGTTAGAACTGGACTTCTGGTCATTCACTGCATGTACGACCGTTCTCTTGCAGTTCTAGTTATGGGATTAAGTTCTCTCACATCATTCCACATGTCCCTTTGTGCTTTTTAACTTAGTTTGCTGTTGTTTTTTTAAAAATAAGGATTAATGCTGTTTCAAAAGAACATTATTTCTGCGCACAGAATAGCCTGCTAACAGCTATCAAAAATTTCACCCCTGTGCTCCTCCTCTGTGATATTATCTTTCAATCTTTTAGAACCCAGATATAGCCATACACAGAAATAGCTTGAAAATAGCTAACAGGCAGAAAAGGTTGTGGGGAGCAAACTCTCTATGGTCGGAGCCCCTGCCACTAGTTGCTAATCCTACTGTTCTAAACTTGACTCATCCTATCCTATGGGGATCAGGACGGGTAAGAGAGGGTTAAATACTTAGTGGGCGGGAGATGAATTTGCAGGACCCACTATTTCTGTTCTCTGCTTTGGCCACAATAAGTAAGGACCTCGCCAATTAATGGCCTCATTATTGTAGCACAGGGGTGTCAAACCGGACCGGATACAGCCCATACAGGCCATGCCTATTGCAGCTCCACAAGAGCAAAAACAATCCTGATACATCACGATACATCCCGTGATGCGATTGGGTTTGCCACCCCTGTTGTAGCAGAATAAGGATCAGCAACAGGGGCAGCACAGTTTATGCTAGAATACTTTTCTGCCAGCTCAAAGGCTGCTGGTTGATGCTTTCATACAACTTTGAGGGAGAACCTATGCAGACATGAAACAGGTGGGCCTATTTTAGCCCCATCAAAATCCAATTTTATTGAAATACTGGTTCAAAACTTACTTAAAAGATACAAATACTTGAATCCCAGCAGAAAATTATAACCATGTGTCACCAGTCACACCAGGATATTTTTAGTAGGTTAGAAAGGACAACCTACATATTTGGTGTACAGGGCTGTTGCTTATGTTTTATCCAACCTACCTTACAATGGCTCCAGTGACAGCAGGAAAGAAATGGTATGAAAAACAAGCTTTGTTTTGTTCCAAGCTGACTTAAAATAGGAGGCATTTTTTCCAACAACACAAGTGCACTTTTCATACCTCCCTTTTTGAATACTTGCCTCTACAAGTACATATTTCATAATTATCAAGGTTAATTCAATCGAGAATAGCTAAATATCTTCAGGCACATAAGTAGGTTATCATTTCTGTAACCCTTTGCATCCCTTCCAGTATTTCCAAGAAGGATTCAATGTCTGGTTCATTATGGCCCCAAGCTTCACATTCAGAAAATAACAAAAAAACTTGTTCGTTTTTTAAAATCTTGGATTATCTAAAACTGGTTTGGTTATGCAAGTATTCTTCATACTGTTGTGAAGATGGGTCATATATGAAATTGCATCCCATTCCAATCATTTTCTTCAGCAACAGAATTTAATATGTAGCTTTTTGATTTCTCATTTAGCTAAGAAGAAATGCACACCTGGGTTAAAATTTAGCAACCTGATGAATCTTGGGAGAAAGAAATCTGCCTCCATGGACAGTCCAGAAAGATCTTTGGATACCTGCAGTAAGAAATGCACATACTTTTCTGTGCTTATTTGAATTGCTGCCACCTGCAGGGAATACAATCCTAGAGAATGATGCAGAAGAGAACTATAGTATAGCCATTGTGACTGGAAAATAATAGAAAGCATGTTCCAATGTTCTTTTAGGTCTTGTAAAAATCCATAGAAGGTATTGGAATTCTTTGGAAGAATTCTGAGAGTCATTCTAAGATCCTTCTTGTTGCTTTTGCTCAAAATGTAATCCAATTTTGACCATTGAGCCATAACTTATTTGTGTAGCATAGGTTGTATTAGTTTGGGGGTTGGAAGGTGGATGGTGATGGCTGTGTTTTTATTAATTAATTAGTTACAATAGGTGCTTTTTAATATCAGAATTTGGATCTCAGTTTGTATGGTGGCATGACTAACATGTTCATTGTGTTGTAGGGTTGGAAGCAATATTAGAGATCTCTTAGTTTAGCACTCTGCCCAGAGCAATAAAATTATGTATCTTAGCATGATCTTATCCACTGACAAGAGATCACCTTTAGGGGGGATTGAAAAAGAAAATATTATGAAGACAAATTTTTTTTCTTCACAGCATATTTAAATGTCCTGGTGAACAGCCAGTGGAAATCCTACTGGTGCCATGTGAAGGATGGCCAGCTCCACTTCTACCAGGACAAAAACAGAAACAAAGCAGCTCAACCAGCTTTGAACTTGGTGGGATGTGAAATCATCCCAGACCCAAGCCCTGACCACGTCTATTCATTTCGTATCCTGCACAAGGGTGAAGAATTAGCCATGTTAGAGGTATGAATGTCATTCTCTCCAGAAGCTGGTGAACACAGTTTAGTAGCCATTCATGGCAACCTATCACAATGCTGTGTTGGAACCCATTTAAAGCTTCCTTTATTTGCATAGAGCCAATTTAAGTAACTTACCTTACCTATCCACAGCTTATTTCATTGAATAGCATAGAAACATAATACAGAGAGAGAGAGAGAGGAACCTTTAATTTGTTTTCCTTACATTTCAGCCAAATTAATCCAGAAGGTAATTTATAGTGAGAAAATAATACTTGTAATTTTAGGTGAAGCATTCTAATTAAAGTAGCAACTATACAGCAACTGTAATTTTAAACAGTAGGAAAATAACACTAGCAATAAGTCCTCAATATTTGAGTTCCCAGAAACCATTTTTCCTTTGGAAAAAAAAATTGGGTTATGATGCTGGTATAATAACAGGGTCAAAACTTACAGTAAGCAGGACTCTTTGTGTCCTTTTTTCTTATTCTCCCCTTTCCTTCTTGTTTTCTGGGTTCATTGGCTTCCTAGATGACCCTACTTTTAAAGTCTATAGAAATCTTAAGCTTTTTTCATTGATTGGCCATATATAGTTCCTCTCTATATTTGGCATTGCCTAAAATAATACTTCTTGTTAGATCTGTGAGAAAAAAAATCTGTTGAGCACTACATCAGCAGTTTTATAGTTCACTAAGTCAACTGTGCATTCAAAAATAAATAAATATGAATCTGCTTCATATGATTCCTTGCCCAGAACCTTTTGTTCTACCTCCCACTATTCACTTTTTAGTTGTTGTTTTTTTTAAGTTCAGGCTGAGGGCCCAACTTCTTTTCTCCATGTTGACTGTTTCCACCCTAGCTCCACTTCCAAATGGCATATTCTTTCTCTTACTCATGCCTACAAACACATATAGGAAACAAAGTACTTAAATTTATAACATAGGAATGATATTGTGAGATCAAGAATGCTGGAGGGAAGGGTAAAAAAGTAACAAGAAAGTAAAACAACTGTGGGAGTATTTAAAATTAGGCCAAGGTTCGCAGGCTGTGCACAGATTGCAAGATTTATGATTTATGATAAATTGCAAGATTTATGATTGCAAGATTTATGATGCAACTTTATCTTATGTACATAGTTTACATTAAAATAATTTAATACTGTCAGCAATATTCATTTCCCCCTTTTCTAGAGTTCTGCTCCAAATATTATAGTATCTACATTATATATGGAGATGTAGAGTATAAATTCAAATTTCAACTTCTAATTCTAATCTTGTAACTTCTATTTTTTTTGAATACACAAGTAATAAAATGCAATCTTAATCTCCTAAAATCTCCCTTGAGTTATATTTAATTTCTCCTGGAGGAAAAGTTGATTTGAAAAACAAGTTGCTTACCTCTATTACTTTCACTCAGAGTTGTTGTTTTTTCTTTGTTTATTGCTAATCTTAGATTCTCTGACATCAGCAACATTTGAGTAGGAGGAGGAAAATGTGACAAATTTCCTACATTTTGTAGTGGGAGGAATGTTTTCAGCCAAGGGTAGGATTGCCAGAGCCTCTGAGTATTGTTTTGTTTTTAGCAGTCAAATTGCTGAGTATGATGGAGCCAGAATAAGGACGACTTCAACAGTTATTTCAGACTAGTTTCATTCACAAAGTTAAGGTACTAAATGGATACAGCCGTTTCGTTCAAGGCAACTAGAAATTATAAAATCGTTTCTCATAGATTTTTCATAGTGCTTACTGAATATTTTCCATAGGCATCCTTAGGTTCACGCAAACCTTGTTACTAATGGGTGACATCCGATATCGGAATACAAATACAAAAGGCTGGTGTCTGTATGTGACGCTTTCCTTCATGTTTCACCACCAAATTTCAATATTTATTTTAGCACCCATCTGGTACAGAAATGTTTAGAAAATCAAATTGGTGCCATCTTCTGGGGGAAAAGAGAAAAATCTTTAGGTGAAATGCTTTTTTGAAATTCTGGCATATTTTTCCCCCTGGGCAACTAAACTCTCGCTTATTATTCAGGACGAAACCTACCTTGAATATAGAATTTTCACAAATATTTAAATTACATGTTTATATGGGTGTGTGAATCATTGAATTTCAAGCATGAATTATTTCCTTTCTGTGGGATTTGGGCAGAACATAATTTCCTAAGTTCTCTCTTAAGTAAGGACCCTTTCAACAATGAGAAAATTTGTGTCTATTTAGCTAAATAGTTTGAGTCCTCAGAAAATATTATTGAGACATTGCTGAGTGGAGAAAGGTTCAAAATTTGTCTTTTCTTCTGCTTACTTCCAACTTTTCTTCAAGATCCGAGCCATTGGATTTGTAGAGACCACTTATTAGAGATTCACTAATCCGCTGATTAGAAGAGGTTTGAACTATAGCTATAACAGTTGGTTCTATTTTCATCTATTTAATAGACAAAGTCTTCTGAAGAAATGGGCCACTGGCTTGGTGTCCTTTTGTCAGAATCTGGCTCTAAAACAGATCCCGAGGAACTTACTTATGATTACGTTGATGCTGACAGAATATCCTCCATTGTCTCTGCAGCAAAAAACTCATTATTGTAAGTTACTATGCTAGCATTCAGAATCTGTTTCCTTTTGATTGGTTTACTGTACTATTGATCCTGCTAGATAAGAGTTTGGGGGGGGGTGTTGTTGTTGTTTTTTGTTTGGAAAATAATCAGTGCAAATTTCAGTAGGATTTTTATACTTGTAGAAAGAAACAGTTGGAAAAGAATAAACACTACTATGCAAATATATCCCATATATATATATATATATGACACATGAAATTGCTATACTAAAGAAAAAGAAAGAAAAATATCTGAATGATTACTTTCCATATTATGTCCCAAAAAGACAACATTTGAATGAAGATTCCATCCCAAAAAAGGCGAGATTGGCCAGGAAGAAAATCCTATTTTCCCACTGTTTTAAGGAAAATATGTGGAGAAAACAAATGAATGAAACACAATTGTGTTTATCTCATTTATTTATTTGATTTCTATAGCCACCCATTTCTTTAACTTTTCAACCTAAAGCCTACCAAATCTTTTGAGACTGAAACATTTGGAATCAAAATTAAAATTCTTGGAAAACTGTAATGGACCTCGTGTTGCAGTGTTTTGGTCTTTGTTATACACTGCTTCATTGGACTCTTACATGGTAACTGCTTTGTTGGACTGCAAAGTCTTGGGTGTCTAGTAGAAGATGGAAGTCAGGAACAGTGGCCACATCCAAAGATAGACAGTAACTGTCAGGATTTAAGAGCTATCACTGCTCATGGTACTTTGAAACTCTATGATAGCATGTTTGCTTTCATGTTTTTCAGCTTAATGCAAAGAAAGCACTCTGAACCCAACACTTATATTGACAACCTGCCAAAGAGAATGGAGGACCAAGAAGAACTGTATGATGATGTGGACATTCCAGAGGCTACCATGGTGAGATTTTTGTAGAAATGGCTAGTTTGTTTATCATTATAAAGCAGCAATCATTGAATTTTGGAGAGGGGGGATTGCAAAGTGATTTTTTTTTGGTCAGTGATATTTAAAGAAAATTGTGCTGGACTGCTATTATAAATTCATGAATGAATGTAAATCCACATTACTAAACAAGGTGTAACAGTGTTGAATTCACATTGTCAAATAGATGTTTCTTATTCTAAGCAGGATATTCTTATTTTAGTGAAATTATTATTTGGAACTTTAACAGGATGCTGTGCCTCCAAATGGAAGTAAATGTGAAGGGGAACAAGACAGAGTCTATCTAGACCTAACTCCTATGAAATCCTTGCTACATGGAGCTGGCTCAAAGCAGGGTCAGTCTACTCCTTCGATGTCTCCACCTTTACAAAGATCTATGAGCAAAAGCTCAGTGGACTTTGAAAAAGACTCAGCCATGGTGCAAAAAGAACCAGAACTAAACAGAAGTGCAATGGAAATTCCAGAGCAGGTACTATAGAGCAATACAGTTTTATGTATTCTTACAATACCCTTCTCTAGACTGACACATTCCACACATGCTGGGTCTGCAGTTCCCTATATTTTTAAATAGTATGGCCATCCGAATTGATAGACATTGAAATAAAAAGATAGCAGGTAATGGGAAATGCATCTGCTTAATGCTTAAGTCATTGTCAGTGATAAAACAATCTAATCTCATATGAAGGAGACAAATAATATTCTATCCTTTCCTGGAGGTTCTGAAATGAATATTGGGCAAAAGATGAAATGAAACAGTCTGATGCTCCTGAAGGGAAATATATAGATAACAAAAACCAAACTACTGTTTTTTCCCCTAGTTTGAAAGGAGATAATTACAGTAAAGAGTGTTGTACATGTTACAAGGAGCTAGTATATAAAGGCTTGGAGCCTTTATAGTAATGTGAAATTTTGAGGGACTGAGTTAGATCATAGGCACTGAGTCAGTCCATAGTGTTATCCAGAAGTAAAGCTAGTACAAGCTTCTGTATGTAAAGCTTATACAGGTAGTCTCAGGTTATGATGATAATTGGGATCATAATTTCTGTTGCTAAACTATCTGGTCATAAAGCACATTGTCACTTGACTTAGCAATGGAAAATCCATCAGCCCGCATCTGTCATTAACTGAATCCCACTGGTTGTTAGACGAGATCTAAGACACTCTGCCTAACCCCAAGCCTGGGCAAGGTAAGAGATTGCCTCCTCTTGAAGACTTCTGAGACAAACTCACAAGAAGACTGTACCTGCCATTCTCCAAATCATGCGCGCTCTTCTCATGATGCTTCAGAAGGCTAATTCGACCTTTCTAAAGCATCATGAGAGGGGTGTTCATGATTTGGCGAATGGGGTGTACAGTCTTGGGGAGAAGGCCCTGTGCAACCAGCAGCTGCCTTTCATAGGAACAAGCTGGGTGCTCCTCAATAGCAGAAGGAAGAAGACAGCCACTGTCAATTGGGCAGCTGGGGCTCTGTGTTGGGCTTGATGGTGTTGGCACCATCAGCAGCACAAGCGGCACCGGAGCTGAAGCTTGGGGCAGTGACATCCAGATGTGACTGCTGAAGGCCCCAGGCCTCTACTTTAGTCCCAGTGCCCCTGGCTCCATCATTGCATCCCAGGAATGCTGCTATGCAGAGTAGCCAAAAGTGCAGAGATTGAAGGGAAATAAGTAGGTGGAGGAATTGAAGCGTCCCTGCAGTTGTAAATGCAGGTGGGCTGCCAAGTGCCTGAATTTTGATCCTGTGACTATGCGGGTAGTACAACTGCCCTAACTTTAAGGAGTGGATGTAAATAACTTTCAATGCCACTCAATGCTAACCTCAAAAATTAACCAAGGACTACCCATAGTCCATTTACATCCTGGGTAAAAATTCTGGGTGTCATTAACCCATAACCTTGCTAGGTTCAAAGCTTTTTTTTATTTTTTACATAAATTCAAGGCTTTCAAAGCATTTTTACAGATCCAGCAATGGGTCTTTTGCTGCATCTATAGAATCTTCAAATGATTTTGTTCTTTGTGTAAAGAAAGATAGTCTTATTCCTAGAATTAGCTAAGTTCTTTAGTCATTTTAACAAATTTTCTGAACTGAGAGTTACACTTTGCTGCAGGTCACTCTCCAGTTGGACTTCTTTTCTTTTACAGCTCCTTTAAATAAAACATAGTTCAGATGACAAACTTTCTAGTCATGTATTTAAACTTTTTCTTCTTTGATATTAAATATTACAATTAATAAGCATTTTGTAGGCAATGGTTTCCTTGGGAATTTAGATGCTACCCCTCTGTCCTCAATGGTGGCCTGGACAATTTATTTATTTATTTAGATTTTAAAAAAAATCTTGTCTTTCTTATTTTTTATAAATAACTCAAGGTAGCAAACATACCTAGTTCTACTTTCCCCTCCCAGTTTCCCTACAGTAAGGGAAGGTGAGGTGGGTTGGGTTGAAGGAGGGTGACTGCCTTACCCAGCTGGCTTTAATGCTTAGGGCAGGATTAGAATTCAGTCTCCTGGTTCCTGATGCATTAACCACTAGACCAAACTGGCTCTTCTCATCTTATTTCTCGAACAGAGGCCTCCAGACATAGATGAGCTGCCACCTCCATGGACAGGTACAGTAAAAATCCAGACACAACAGCAGCAAATTATATTTCCTCAGAGTGAGCCCATTGTGGTTATGGCTACACCAAAGGAAAAAACAGAAAAGCCCAAAGTGATGAATCCAGGTAGGTATGGTGACAGCAGTAGTATCTGTTTAGTTGGAGTTTTTATTATGCAGTTAGATCATCTCTATTTATAGCCATGCTTTGTTAAGTCATAAACCTGCCATAGATCTATTGGCTAATTGTTAGCAAGGATTTAATGAATAGCAGACTAACTTGGGACATCTTTTATTATTTCTTTGATACCTTCTTAATGTACTGGCTTTCTCCCTCCTGCATGACAACAGGCTGGGACAGAGTTCTTCTACCTAATGGTTACAGAAGACTTTTGTAGTCAGGTCAGGGTTTTTTTGGATCTGAACTCTTCAAGTAGCTAAGTAGATAAATGTAGATTTGCTGTCATATTTTTTTCAATTATATTAATGTTTGTAGTTTCTGTCACTGGAAAAGATTCCTAAGAGAGTGTAACTATGGTAAATTCACAGCCCCTGTAGAAACAAAACTGGGCAAGAACAGGACGGAGGCTGAAGTGAAGCGATATTCAGAGGAGAGAGACCGTTTGGAGAAAGACAAAGAAGAAATCCGCTCTCAGCTGACAAAGCTTCGAAAAGAGAAAAGGGAGCTGAAAGAGATGATGACAAACTGCTCAGGTAAACTTCCATTACTCGTTTTTTCATTCTCTGGTGCTTGACATAAAGCAAGAAATCATTTTAAGCATGCAGTGATGTGATTGTGTTTTATGAGACAGCTGGATGATGGCTGTGTTATCAGCAGGTTCTTGCCCTGTTTGATGTTGCTTCTTCAGAAGAAAAGTTTCATATAATCTTCTGGAGAATAACAGATACACTATTTTGATTCATTTCAGGGGTGGGTTCCACTTACCTTCGCTACCAGTTCGCAATGGGAGCGTGTGGGCGGTGCTTCTGTGCATGCGCAGGCATTTCTGTGCATGCACAGAGCGTCCATGATGATGTCCGTGCGGGTGGGTGGGGCCTCCCACCACCACTACTACTGATTCACAAGATCTGGAGCGAATCAGTAGAAACCCACCACTGATTCATTTGATAAGTAGCTCTTCTTTTCTCCACAATTGTCCCTAACTTTTCCCTTTTGGAAGTGAGTAATGGTTTAAAGAGTGCTCATGAAAAATAATTGATGGAATAAACTGAAGTCAATATGAAAACTGGAAGAAAGCATTTAGAATACTTTATATCTATTTTGCTGATCTGCACTCCCAGTTTCTAGAATCTGTTCATGTTGCTTAAAAACTGTAAATAGTTTGAGATTTGGATGCCTTAAAGACCATCCCTGCCATATATTCTTACCATGTAAACAGGCTTTGCCTAGAATGTCCTATTGCCTCTAAGGTTAATTTTATTGTTTTTTCTGTCCCATAACAAAAAAATTGAAGGGAAGGAAAGGATAAGACACCAGAATAGATGGTAGGTAGGTAGGTAGATAGGTAGATGATAGATAGATAGATAGATAGATAGATAGATAGATAGATAGATAGATAGA
>JANHFK010004424.1:44486-56075 GCA_036250565.1 Sibynophis collaris
AGTCACATGGCCACGCCTACCAAGCCACGCCCACAGAACCAGTGGCAAAAAAATTTAGATTTCACCACTGCTTTTGATCCCCAGTCACATGACCGCCAAGCCACGCCCAGTCACATGATCACTAAGCAACGCCCCACCAAGCAAGCCACTTCCACAGAACCGGTAGTAAAAAAATTTGGAACCCACCCCTGGTTCATATCTATTATAATAGGGAAACTACTTCTTGGAGAGAAGAATTAAGCTGCACAGGAGATAGTTCACTCCTGGCGAATAAAAACCCAGATGATGATTTGTGAGTGAAAACTTTTCCCTGTTCCTTTAAACATGATATATTTATATATTTAACTAAAAAGCATAGGGTATCAGAGTTATGCATACTTTATGAATTGTGCTGTTCTCGCCTTGAAGGAGTGGCTGTTTTCCAGCAATTGTTAAAGATCTAATGCCCATCTGGCAGGTGTGGTTTCATATCCATCCCCAGACTTCCTTTTCAACAAGGAATGAAAGTCAGTTCTAGGAGTCCCAGAAATTAAGTGCAGCTCTCAGAAACCCATTTGGATTGTACTAGCAGATTAGAAGATTTTGGCAGCCACAAAGCTTTGTATTATTCTGCTTAACAAAAAGGGATCTAGACTGGCAAGAATCAGAGGGAAGAGTTGAAATGCTAGATTCCCGAGGAACCAAAATAGAAAACAATTCAGTGCTTGTGGGACCAGATTTCATCCTGCAGATCCATTTTTACACAAATGGATATGAATAATACCAAATACTTAGATCTTTTGCAAGTACTATATATCCACAGCAAATTGTATCTGGGTCTAGTTCATAGTGACAAAATTAATTCACGAATATCAACAAAAAAGATCAAACGTCTATTATGTCTTTTGAAAGGCAAGTTTAAATTGTCCTAGTGAGTTGTTTGATGGTGATGCTGATCTGAAAGTCAGAAAGCTTCTCAGGTTCCTACTATTTGCTAATTCCCAAAGGGATTATTTTATTATTCTTTTATTAGTAAACCCAAATGGATTATTAATTCCGCAATAGCATATGATGGACTAGTCATGAATGTTGATAGTCTAATCAACCTTCTTTTGCTCCTCCTAACATTAGCTAGGTTAGTTAGTTAGTTAGCTATGCATCCTTTCCAGAATAGTAACATATCCTATCGTATGAGATTATCAATAAAGGAACAAACAAGAGAGCTCACCGATATCATTTATAAGAATATGATCAGAGTATGCAGTTTGCAATTAAAATTAGAATAACATTCTGGCACTTTGGCCTCGAATTGGAGTCTACAGAAAAATAAATAAATCACTTTTATAACAAAACGTTCATAGCTCAGAAATGAACCCAGAATCTATACAATGTTTATTTATTTTGAAAAAATGAAACTAGTTCCATCCACCTTTTCTTTCCTGGTGTATTCAGCATTTGATCACACTCTTGCTTTATGGTGCCTAATGCTTTAATCTACACATTTCTTTCTATATCAGCTTGTAATTCTATATCAGCTTGTAATTCCTGCCAAAATTGTCTTTGAACTCTTTTTTAAAAGCTTTTCCTTTATTCTTTTTCCCCGCTGCCTTACTCTAAAATTCCATGTTAGGAATGCATCAACAAAGTTGTGGTGGCAGTCATGCTTTTCCTAGCCAGCTGTATTTTGTCAATTGCCATCATTTTCCACCTCCCTAAACCTAAACCCACTGAACAGTTGTGTTTAGAGTTGCATTCTGTGATAAAGTCCATATCTTAAAACAGTCCTCCACTAATTGATATAGTAGAATTGGAATTCTTAGAAACTGGGAAGTTTAGTCCCAATCTATTTGGGTGGGGAAAAGTTCTTTTATTCTTATTCCTACAAGAGCTGGTTTGAGATTTCTAGTTTTCAACCTAGTATATTTCGAATTCATCAGATTTGGACATTATCTTACAATATTATATATAAAAGTTTTGCTTATATATAAATGAGCTAAAACTCTTTCTGGTTTAGAAAACTCTTGGATTTTAAATTTATAAAACTCTCAGGATATTTTTCTATACTTGCATGTTAAATATAACCATAAACAAGCTAATAGGCACACCCATGTTGTTAATATGGCACTGGAAAAATTGCCTTACTGAATTGTTGGAAGCAACTATGTGTATCGATACACATGGTTCACATGGGCTGAGGCAAAAAGACAATAGGATAGAATTGAATACAGTAGGTACACATATAATTTCAATGCAATTCCTACTGTTTTTTATCCTGTGGTTGAAATGTGGCAACATGACAAATTAAAATCTCTCCTTTTAATTTATATAACAGAGTAAACAAAAACATGGGACATTACAGGAACATATAAAAATGATGAGCTCATTGGTTGATCTGGAGAAAGTAGCTAATACAGGCCCATCAGAAAAATGCAAATATTTATGGTTAATGAGGATGCACAGCAGAGATTATGTGGTATTGTGTTAAAAGTATTGTACTAGGACTAAGGACAGCCAGTGTCAGCCATAAAAACTAATGGGAAGATTTTGAGCATTAAAATATATCTAATATAAGTTGATAAGAGAAATTACAGACTTATTAATCATTGATATAATTTTAAATGTTTGAGTAAACTTAGGGAGAATTCCATATAACAAAATATCATTTTGCTTTGAAAGAACTTTCTTTAAACAGAAGCTGGATACCTGTTCAGCTACAATTCTTGGTTGATATTACATGACCTTTGAGCTCACTTAATGGAATTATATGATTCAATTATCCAGAGCAAAAGCCCAAATACGAAATCTATCTTACTTGAACACAATCTTCTTGAGTTGATCTTTTATCTCATGCTTAGTGTAATATGCATCCAATGGGAATTCCAAGCGAGGAGTGTTGCTGAATTGTATTGCTCCAACTCTAACCTGAAAAAGTAAGATAAAGTTCGGGTGGTCTCAATATGCTAAGCTATGGAAACTTAGAAATAAGCAATTTAAATTTCTTCTCCTCTTTAGAATTTCCTTTGCTTCTGATACTTTCCTTTCAATACTCAGATAAGCAGAGATTGACACCAAAATTAAACTAGAGCAAACACAAGCAGTAAACAATACTTCAATCAAGAAGCTACAAACAGTAATTAGCAGTCTAATCAAGAAACTAAGAATACTTTCACCAACACTAACAGGGCAAACCACTAGTATATAAACAGAAAGAAACCCCATTTCATTCTAGCACCAATGAAGATACATACGTCTGCAAGAAAACAACCAAGTTCTGAGAGTACCGACAATCCCACCTTAGATAGGGCTGTAAAACACTGTGAAGTGGTATATAAGTTTAAGTACTATTGCTATTGTGATCCAGAAGTTTCTGTAGTTGGGCGACATAAACAAATGCAATAAAAACTAAAAATATTTTTTTTTTAAGTATGCCCCACTTACTTAAATGGAGAACAGTATAAATACCACCCCCTTCCAATAGAGACAGAAGGAATGAAACATTTCAGAGACAGAATTGTTCTTTAAATTTCAGATTCATTACTCAAAGATCCCTAGGTTAGATTTTATTGCAATGTTGTTAGTGGTGTGTGGAATATATGAGTATACTTACCTTTTCTGGGCTGATGTCCAATGCATCACAAAGCTTGATTGTCAAATATTTTGACCTTTCAAAGCTTGCTTTGCCAATGCTATAGGATCCATCTAACAGAAATAAGATATCGACTGGAGCAGAGCAATTCATTACTGAAAAAAGACAGAGGCATTTTCTCATAACCTTTAACTTTAACATTTTGAACTGTTTTTTTTGTTTTGGGATCATGAACGGGGTTGGCGGAGAAAGAGAAATGAACCCACTAAAAACAAAGGTTACTATCCATAGCTTTTTTTATTATAAATAGCAAGGGAAAGAAGAGAACATCCAGCCATTGCTGCATTTACTATCTAAAATATAATTATAAGGCTTATAAATTATATATTCTCAACTGTCAGGTTAATCTAGTAAGTAGGTTTATAAGATTACTTGCTAAGCAGTATTAAATGCCAATATAATATATCTTTAGTGTTTTCGACCCTTGTTGCATCATCCGTTGTAATAAGTAGGTGGTGTAAGAGGTCATGTTTCAGGCTCCCTCTCTGAGGCAGTATCATTTAATGGAATCTAGGAGACATTTCTTCGTTGTTTTCCCTCTCCTTTTGAAGAAGCTTCTCCAAGCCCCAAGGTTTGTGCAGTCCTTAGCACCTCTTACTAGACCTGCCCTACACCAGAGGGTAGGACAAGCAACAATGGATGGAAACTAATCAAGGAAAGGAATAACCAGCAATTCAAAAGAAACTTCCTAATGGTGAGAACAATTAATCAGTGGAACAGCTTGCCTCCAGTTGTTGGTACTTCATCACTGGAGGTTTTTAAGAAAATATGACAGCCACTTGTCTGAAATAGTATAGGGTCTGCTGCTTGAGCAGGGGAATGGACTAGAAGATCTCCAAGGTCTATTCTATTCTATTCTATTCTATTCTATTCTATCCTATCCTATTCCTATCCTATGCATTAAATCAGTATGACAATTGAGCCTGTCCTGCTGGAAGAATTAGCTAGTCTCAGTTGTAGCTGGCTATTTTGATTATATATATTATTATTATTTTGTTCAATTTTGACTGCTTTTGATTATTATTGATGTATGCCAAGCAGACTCATTAATTATGAGTTGTGTGGCTTCACCCATTTCTTTAACGAATAAATAAACCCCAACTAGGTTTCCCCTTATCTCTCCTAACCATCACAATTAAAAATCTTGAAAATGTTAGGGATCATTAGCCTGGGCTTCAGTTTAACAATTGTCCTCATTCTAATATCATCCAGCCTCTCCCCCAACTCAACTCCCAGCCTCTAGCTATCATTGGATTGTAGCAATTAAGAGAAGACTGAACAATGTAGTTAAAAATAGCTCCTAGACAGTCTGAAACTTTTACCTTGGAGTTGTAAAATGTGACAAGCAACCCAATACCTTCTAGATAATTCTGAGTTCTGACCCAGAATATATCCCATGGAAGTTGTGGAATCATAGTTAAACATCAGAAACACCTAGACAAAGGATGTGGAGATTTTATAGACAATTCTTGTGGTTGAATGTTACTGCATTTTATTCTTCTAGATATTCAACCAGAAAAGTTTGTTATCGGGGGGACTAAAAATAGAACCATTCTGAGAACAGCAGCTGTTTCTAACTAGACACAAGATAGTATTCCTTTAGGTGCTTAACCAGTTTTTCTTCATGTACACAACATGCATCACACTAAGTCATGCTTTATTAAGTAAAGTTACAACCAGTTGAGTTTCAATATCACTTTAAGTCATTATCTACAGCTACAAATCGTAATGAATAGATTTATACAGCACAGTTATTCAAAACCAAATCTTATTGTTTAACACAAAGGGAGCTCCTCCATATACCTCACCCTTCAGCTTTTTAAAAGACAAATGTAATTATTGTTGTAAATGTTCTTTCTGGATTTAAAATGTTTACAGGTTGTTTTAACTGTAGGTCTGAGAGATCTGTAGTTATGAAAATTAAGTTCTCTTGTTATATTACAATCCTTTTATAATCGACAGATCAGGTATCTGAGCTTTGATTGATGCAAGCTTCATTCAAACTTCATGTTTTCCTGAGACAATGTCCTTGTTTTACCTGAACAAGGACAAACTTGCTTGCAAAATAATTACTTGCTGCTCCAAATACTTAGGCCTCAAGATAGAAATCTCATGTTTTTTCAAGAGATGAATATAAGATTATCCTATATGGAGGGAAGGGCCCATGAAAACACGCAAAGCACAAATATGCCTTGGAGAAATTGGTTGACGTCATTGCAGACAAAAAAACTGAAAGTTTTTTTTCCATTTAAAAAAAATATAAATAGAAACTGCACAGCAAATAGAGAATTAGTGGCTAAGGTAGGCATCCTTAGCTTAATGGTTTCTTTGTTATACTAAGTGATCATCATTTAAATTTTTGATTTCTCAAATTTATTCAGATTTAGAAGGCTCAAACAAACAAAAAACCCTACAAATGTGCTGTAACAAAAGCTTCATCTGGTCCAGAATATAGCAGCATCTGCAGTTTTAGGCACACCATGCTACATCTATGTAATGCTGTATCAGTTTCATAGACCCCCAGTAGGCTGATAGGTGTAATTCAAGATGCTAAACTTTATCTTTAAAACCCTATATGGCACAAGATGAGGTGTGCTGTTTCCATTGTTTCTATCCATCCCACCAGATCTTACTGAGTGGACATGTTCTGAATACCACAGGCAAAACAGTGTCACCTGAAAATATGCCTTCTCCAATGATGCCTGCTCTATGGAACAGCTTCTCCCCTCTAAATACAGCTTTACTCTATTGATCTTTCACATAGTTACGTTTTGGTTCATTTCCCAGACCTTATGGTCACAATGTTTTTAAGGTGGGTCTTCTATGGGCATTGTGAATGGTAGTTTTTGTGGTTTTAGTGAGTAACAATATAGCTTTATTTGCTTTATTTTAGAAAAGGATACTTTTTTTTAAAAAATTGCTGCCTAGGGTTTCTTGGCTAGATTTATTTATTTATTTGACTTGTACACCACACATCTCGCCTAGATGGATGGTCATATAAATTGAATAAATAAAATAAACAAATGAAAATACGAATAGAAATAATCTCTTCTGAACAACACAGGTGATGCCATGCCATAGGTTCGCCATCATGGTTGTAGAGTGTTCAGGAATATGTCTGGTGCTTTTTAAAGTGGTTGCTTTTTTCCTGGACCTGTTGCTTTAAAGAAGCGGCCCGCAGGATTTTCTTAGAACCAAAGCTAAAAGTACTACGCAGCCCTACTGTATATTGACGGAACCCAAAATAGGTAATTTAAGAAGCAGTTGCAAAGGGGAAAGAATAATTTGGAATAATAGGAAATAAGTAAATATGTATGAATCTTTTAATAGAAAAGATAATATGAATAACTACTGTATACAAATGAAATACTTACATTGGGAAGCAGCTGAAATCTTCTCAATTATTTCTTGACTGACTTGTAACTCTTGGATACTCCATGATATAAATACTGCAACATCAAATAACAATTGAAAATCTCAACACTTACAACATATTTCACGGAAATCATGTCATACCATTCTTTTCAAATGTCTGACAAAAATCAGATATCAGTCTGGGATCTGAACCTCTTTGTAACATTAAAGATATTCACCTCATTATTCACAACACTAAAAACTTATTTTACAAATTCTAGAAAAGCTAAAGACTTTGATTTGATTCTAGAAAAGAGAAAAGAGAACACAGCTAAAAAAGCTTGCTATATAGCCTGTACATTAATCAGCAACAAAAAATAGAAATTGAACTGAAAGATCAGATTTATCTGCACTATACCATTATATAACTACAATCAATCGTTTCCAGCGGTTATTATATGTTTATAACAGTTTAAGTTGATTAGATCCAAGAGTAGATGTTCTTGCATTATCATAGTACTTAACTGTCTTTGAATGATAGACAGAGTGTATAAGAAGAGAGCAAGAAAAATATGCATATTTGCTGATTTAATAAAAGAGATTTATTCCTGGACAATCTTCAAAAAATGTCCTACACTTTAGAATTAACAGAATGCTTGCATGTTTGTTGAATGGGGCTTGCTTTAGGGATCGGTTGATTGAACTGAGAGTAAGTTTCTGGTCTCTCTAGGTTTTTATCACTGCTCTTTCTATTGTGATGAATAGGAAGTAGAAAAACTGGTTTTATTGTTTTGAGTTAAAATAAGAAAAAAAATCAACCTGGATCTATACTATTGTGAACATGTACAGTTGTTGGCACAGGGTTTACACCGAGGATAGTATTTGTCTACTACTCTAATACTGTATTTTGGTTGAACATTAGCAAGCAACTGACTCATACCTAACTTAACACTATGCATGCATTATTAATAATCACAGATGAAAGAAAGAAAATCACATACAGCGATCAGGCGATAAAATAAATGAAGGCTCTTTAAAAAATCATAAAGCCTCATTCAAAATTAATTCTTCCTAACTGGGATTGCTACTGAACTAAATTTAGCTACTTTCATGGAGCTATCAGTGAACCAATCTGCTAATACAAAATGCACTACCCACACCAGGCACATAGTAAGAAGATTTTTGAGACAGGCAGCTAGAAAAAAGGATAGTCCAGTAACACATTTATTTATGAAACAAATTTATATCACCATCCAACTCACACACAGTGAATCAGGCGGCAGGGCTTACAAAATTAAAATATCACAATGTAAACACCCATGGAACAGTCACTCCAGCAGCAGCGACCACACCAGCTACTTGATCAGTTCCATATCAACCAGGGATCCCAAACCTCCCCAAACGTCTTCATGGGAAAGTAACAAGATGGGAAAGTAACAAAATGGGGGCCAATCTTATCTCCAGCAGAATGATATTCCAAAGAATGGAAACCACCGGAGAAGGCCCATTTCCTTGGTCCCACAAGATGTACCTTTATACTAGATGGGACCTGCAAGTTACATTGGCTTCCCTCTCTGGTGGGCTGGGAAGATACCACTGGAGAGAAGCGTTCCTTCAAATAACCTGGCCCTAAGCAACTTTTTCCATTGCCAAACATGACATAAATACTGTGTATTGTCATATGTTCCCTCTAACACCTTGGACGAGTCAAACTTCACTAGGGTAAAGACTCTCCTTCAAGAAACAGATATAATGTTAAATAAATTTTTAGGAGTGAAAATGACTGTAAATTAGGACTCTTGTTGGTTCAAGGCCTTAAGCATGTCACTTTGAAGGTACAAATGAAAGATTCTTTGGCTTTTATGAAAGATTTTTCAAGACCAAGCATGACCAAAGATTGAGTTTAAAAATCTAACAGGCTAAATCCTTGGCTTTACCTTTTTTCCACAGAGATAAATCTATTATTAAGGATGACTTGAACAAGAGACTCACCCCCCAAAACTAGTTTTAGCCAGATTTTTCAATGGCAAATTCTCATACAATCTTTATCAGATATAAAGCAATGAAATATGCGTACAACAAAGCACGCAGCACATGGCTTATTTTTTTAAAAACCCACCTTGAATTACATTCAATATGTTTAAATCTAAAGTGGAAAATTAATCGCACTCAAACAAAACAGCCTAAAGTTTAAATACTTGGGAATCTTCCAGACTTTTATAATGTGGAAATAACAACCTCAAGACATTTCAGTCCGTACCTGAAAGCTTTGAATACTGCAATGAATTTTGCCAAATGTAATAAACATAATTTTTTCAACTGCCATCAAGTTATTTAGAGCAAAGATGCCACTTCCCTTGCTATATTACAGCATAGTACATGCTTGGATGCTAATTTTCAAAGAACTAAATATCTAGAGTTATCCTCTGAAGACGTAGTCTTTCCTTCCAAATTCTGTCATAAACAGATGGGTGCTGCATACTATACCACACACTATCATTTCATTTACTGCTGTGTAAAAGTAAAATTTAAAAATTACCTTGGGAAACCAGGAAAGTCCAAAGTGACTCAAAATGTATGAGATTCATGAAGACCATACTGAAAAGGGAAAAGATATGTGTTACTATAAGTAGTCTGTAAGCCGCCTTGAGTCGCCATGTGCGAATAGGCAGCAATATAAATTCTCTGTAAAAAAAAAAAAAGTATTAACCTATTTTTTACTGTTTTTTACTTTTCACACTTTAATATCAAAGCAAATCTGTATTACAGTCACAGACTCGTATAAAGAGAGTGGGGAGTTTAATATCCATTTGGTGAAGAATTTAAGCCTTCAATTCAAAATGAGATTTTAGCAGAAACGTTTAAACACAACAAAAGATGGGAGAGGAGAATGTTAATAATAAATGGACCATTTTCAATGGGTGATTTGTTGCAGAGATTTTATAACAGGAAGCAAAGTGTAGCTTTTGGAAAATATTACAAGGAGGCATCTTGATGGTGCATTGATGATTAAAAAAAACTCAATGCCAATTCTGCATATGGTAAAAGTCCTGATGACACAGAAAGTCACACTAGGATCAGTCGGTGAGAAGGTGAGAAATAAGAGAGGTAAAGAGAGAAAAGATTTGAGTCTTTTAACATTTCCAGTTGCATCTGTCAACTACATGTAAAATATAGGATTTGAGAAGTTGAGAGATTCTCACAACCATGCTAGTATTTTTCACTCCTAACTTTGAGACAACTGGGCATAAATTGTGCTTTTCCACAGTCTAAGTTTATTACACATCAGAAACAAGCTCAGAAAGAGTTGCTGCCTTTACACAATTTAATGTGGGGTGGCTTTTTTTCCTTTCACACAGCATCATCTACCAGCAAGAAAATCCAACTATCAATTGTTCTACTGAATGAGTGGGTTTCTCCTCCCAGAGCATATAGCCTTATTTATCTGCTCGCTTGCTTGACATAAAATTATCAAACTCAGTAGAGATCAATAGTTCATCATTTGGAGAGAGGGAACAAAAAACTAAGCTACAACTTAGGCTAATCAAGAATAATTATGTAGCATTCTTCTTCAGTTCAGAAGCTAATTTGGGAAAGAACTGAAGTCATTAACCATCTTGATTGGAAAGATCTTAGGCATTTACCACAAAAGGTCAAGCTTAGGCATTTCTACAGACAGTAGAAGTCTGTCTAATGGAGGGGTGTCAAACTCGATTTCATTGAGGGCCACATCAGGGTTGTTTTACTTGGGGCGTGGCAGGAGTGGCCAGAATGGATGTGGCCAGCTCAACATTACTTGTGTCAGGGCTACCTCTGGTGGCCAAGTGCTAAGGTAGGACTTCCCTCAGACCCTCCCTCACTGTCATTATAATGTCCTTCCTGCCTTCCTTCCCTTCCTTCTCTCCCTCCTCTTTCCCGCTTCATTCTCCTTTCTTCTTCCTTCCTGTCTTTGTTTATTTTTAGTTGCTTGCTGTCCTCCCATCTTTCCTTCTCCAGGCTCCATTTTTGCTGGCAGAGGGCTGCAAGAGGCCATTGCAGCTGAAAATACAGTCCAGGGGGAGCATATGCAGACTTCCCAAAGTTTGTTTTCACTGGCAGAAACACCGTGGGCCTCCTTTGCTGTTTCCAGGGTGGCACCACGGGCCAGATCTAAGCACTCCACGGGCCAGAGCCTTGAGGTTGACACCCCTTGTCTAGAGATATAGTCACTGTTGGTTGGACAACTTGTCAGTTGGAAGTTTCTGGGCAGTTTGTAGAAAGTGGAGAAACAATCATTAGAAATATAATCAAGTATTCTGTAAGAACATTCATTACTCTTTTTTGTCCAATAATAATTAAGACTTGATTTCTCTTCAAGTTTATCCTCTTTGCCCAGTTTTTGAGCTTCAGAGTGAAAAGAGAATGTTCAACACTACATTTAACTCCTTCTAAACAGATAAAAGGCACATACCCCTACATAAAAAATACTTTCCAAATCTATCTCTTTTCTGCAACTTAGGGAAGGAACATTTATTTATTTAATTAAATTTCTAAACCGCCCTTCTCCTTTGCAGGACTCAGGGCGGTTTCCAGTTAAAGTTTAAAAACATAAAATACAAAAAATAAAAACA
>JANHFK010004424.1:98232-110204 GCA_036250565.1 Sibynophis collaris
GGGGAAAAAACTAAAACTAAAAAAAAAGAGTAAAGCATATTGCAACTAAAGATAGCAATGGTCAGTCACAGAAAAACCAAAAATATAAGAGAATTTGAATGTTTCTTTCTTTCAACCATTATATTCCTTAAATCATTATTTTTAATTATTTTAATTTTTAATTATTAAATAATAATAATTTAATAATTACTTAATTGATTATTTTTAATTATTTTAAAATTGGGTCAATCAAAATAAACTTTTAAGCCGCCCAAAATCACTGTTGTTGCTTCAGAATTTTTTTGAAGTATTTAAAACTATTAAAAATGGAAAATCTCTAGGTTCTGATATATAGAGAAATTTAATAATAAATTTAAAGATATCTTAATATCTGAATTTTTACTTTACTATGCAATTCTTGCATTGGAGGGACCCCTTACCAGAGTCCTGGAAAGGTAGCTGTAATATTTAAACCAGATAAAAATTTCAGGAATTGAGACAGAAGATCATTTCAAAATTTACAAGGAATTAGCTAACCATCTAAAATAAGTGTAAATAAAATTACTCACATAGATCAATTTGATTTTATTCCAAAAACACTTATATTCTCCCGACTAGTAAAAAATTATTACACAAATTGAAAAAATAAATGTAATGTATTTAAAGTTTATGATTCTCTGGAATTAATATTTTTTTAAATAAGTTCAGGTAGTCCTGTACTTGAGGACAAAATTTCCCTTCCTAAGCAAAACACGCTTAGGAAGTGAATTTTGCCTCATTTTACGACCTTTCTTATCAGGTAATTGAATCATTGCAGTTCTTAAGTTAGTTAATTGTTAAATGTATCTGGCTTCCCCATCAACTTTTGTTGTCAGATAACAACATGAACCAGTTGCCAAGCATGCAAATTTTAATCATATGACCCTAGAGATGCTACAACAGTTAAGCATGAAAAATTCTTAATTCACTTTTTTTCAGTCCCGTTAATTTAACAGTCACTAAATGGTGGTTCAGTCGAGAACTATGTTACAAAAATATAAATTTAAGGCTGGCTTTAGTAAGATGGTCACATTTATCTCTATATTATTAAAACACTGTCGTGAATAAAGTAATCATCATAAGGGAACAATTTTTGAAACGAGGTATCTCAAATGCGTATGTGAACAAGGTATCTAGTTCCATGATGGCGAACTTGTGGCACGCGTGCCACAGGTGGCAGAGCCCTCTCTGCAGGCACGCAAGCCATCGTCGCAGCTTAGCTCTGCCACGTATGTGCATGTACCTCCTGCCAGCCAGCTGGTTTTCGGGACTCTGCCACCCATGTGCAAGGGGTGGGCCGCAAGCGGGAGGTACGTGCAAATGTGCAGGGGGGCAGGAGTGCACATACAGGGGTCACGTGTGCATTGCATTATGGGTATGTGCACGCATACAATCTTTGGCCACTTGGTGCCAAAAAGGTTAGCCATCACTGGGCTAGCTTATAGAACATGTCCATGAGTTCTGAGGTAATGACATTTGAGGACAGTGGGGCTGCTTCAGCACTACTGGCTGCTGAGCTTCATTTTCAACATTCTGTGACATTTTCCAGCCACTTTCAGAGTCCCTTGTTCTCTCTCCACTCAGGAGCAGCCGCTTACTTGCCTACTGGAAAGGAAAGGGAAATTTCTGAAGCTTCCTGCCAGATTCCCACCAGGAAACAGAATAGGGAAGCCAGCAGAAATTTGGAAGTCGCTCTTGCTACCACTGCTTTTTTGCCCGCCCTCGGTCATTGTTTCTCTGTTTAGATACAGAAATATCTCTGAAATGGTGATTCAACAAGACAGAGATTGTATAGTGGACAATTAAAGTTCACATAAACTTAAGTTATTACTCTATTCTATTGAAAAGATTCTATAATAATAGATTAAACTGTTTATCATCTTCTATAATAATAGATTAAACTGTTTATCATCTTTATTATTTGATGTAGGTCTGACAACAGAATCAATGAACAGATTATGGCATATAATTACCATATTTTTCGGAGTATAAGATGCACTGGGGTATAAGACGCACCTTAGTTTTTGGGGAGGAAAATAGGAAAAAAAAGTGGTGTTAAGAGAGCAACCAATGATTTCTTGTACTGAATTGATCACTCTCTGTAGTGCCTTCCTGTCCGCATCTGTTAGACCAGCATACCATACTGTTATACAGTATGTGAGGACACTTTCTATCATAGACTGATAGAAAGAAGTAATCAGCCATTGTTCCACCTGATTTTTCCGCAGGGCTCTAAGGAAATGAAATCTCTTACTAACCATCAGGGACATGTAGTTTTTCTAGCTGAGATCTTGACTAATGAACACTCCCAAGAATTTAAAAGAGGAAATCCTCTCCACATAGCCCTCCTCAATATACAGTGGGGTAGGCTCCTCTCTGTGCTTCTGGAAATCTAGCACCATCTCCTTTGTCTTGCTAGTATTTAGATGTAAATTGTTTTTTGAACACCATATGGACCTTCTTGACTTCTTCCCTGTATGCTGATTCATTCCTTCCAGTTATATTTAGGGATCAATATTACCAAAATATTAATGTTTATCAATAATCTTATACCTATAATGAAGATATTAAACAAGAAAATGAAAAGTTGGGCTAAAAATATTTCAGGATGGATTGCAACTACCAAAATGAAAATCCTTCAAAGTTCAATTGTTTATTTCAATACTTATCAATGGAAATTCCAAAAAAGGTTTTAATATATTGTCACACGCAGGGAAGAAAGTACTTAAGAGAACTTGACAATCACTATGATCTGACTCATATGAAAAAAAGGAAGGGAAATTAAATGAAGAGACAAAGCAATAATAGATAACAAATTACCATGGTTTTCTTGGTATCAATTTAAATAATTATTGGATAACACAAACATTATAATTAGCTAGCCCTTACACCAATTTTGAGAATTCTAGACCAGGAATATCAAACTCACGTCATCATGGCAACGTCACATGACGTATCGGGACATTTCCCCCCCCTTCCCTAAAACGGGGGTGGGCCAGCACGTGACACATCCAGCTCGCAGGTTGGGAGTTTGACAGTCCTGATCTAGAATCACCAAAAGGATGGATTTAAAAAATAAATTATAATTATAGATTATTGGCATTTGATTTATTAGATTGACACATATAATTATTCTTCCAAACTCTGGAGAGGTTATAATCAAAAAGCTCTGTCATTAATTTATGGTGGGTCTGTAACAAAGGTAGTACTTGACGTATGTCAATCATTTAACGATGATTCAAAGTTACAACTATCTTGAAAAAAGTGACTTACAACACTTCCTCAAAGTTATAACCATTACACCACCATTCGGATGCTTGGCAACTAGCTCACATTTACGATAGTTGCAGCATTTTGTGGTTGTATGATTGTGCTTTGTAACCTTTCCAGCTGGCTTTTGACATGATTCACTTAATGATCACAGTGATCTGCTTAACAACTGCAGTAAAAATGGTCATAAAATTGGGTCAATTCGTGATGACTTGATTAATGACTACATCATTTAGTGTCCAAAATTCCAGTTTCAATTATGGTAGTAAGCCAAGGACTACCTGATCCCTCAATACACCTGCCCCCCCCCAACAGAACCCCAACCAGAGACACGAAAGAAATGAATCTACCCAGTGTTAGTGTTTTTGCACTTACTTAGCAAATTGGTTTAAAAGTTAAAAGCTATTTATTTAATCTTAGCAGCAAAAATAATATTCACCTGAAAATAACACTGAAAAACCTTAGATAATTTAACAACTTCTAGAAAAGATCACAGATAAAGTTAGAATAATAAAATTATTTTATTTACTGCATAGTGGAACAGTGGTTAAAATGCAATATTGCAGGCTAACTCTGCCCACTGTCAGGAGTTCAATCCTGACTGGCTCAAGGTTGACTCAGCTTTCCATCATTCCAAGGTTGGTAAGAGGAGGATTCAGATTGTTGTTTTACAGTGCTGTAAAAGCACTGTTAGTGCTATAAGTGTTATTGTTAGTGCTAAAATACCAGAGGAAGGAACCACAATTCTGTAAAATGTATATGGATTTTACAATTTATATTAATTGCAACGGATCTACTACCAACAATCCTTTGGATATGTTAAAAATCAATTTGTATATTACTTGTTTCTATCTACTTTCTAGCACATCTTTTTCTTATTAAGTATCATCAATTTATATTATTCAATTACTTGACAGTGTTTGTCAATCAGTTTAATAAAAATTTAAAAAGTACACCACCATAATCTGAATATGCAACTATATGGCTATCTGAATAAAAAATCTGCATGATGCGACTTTTTTCTTCAAAATCAGAGAACTTTTAAAAATTCTATAAATAATCATTAATTTTTATTAAAATTGTAATTGCACATTATTACATAAAAATGATTGATGAATTAAAAGCTTTCAGCTACCATTAAATTAAATTTCAATTGTAATCTATTAACTTACTTTGTTTTACTTGGCTTACAGACAATATTATGTATTTGCCAATCTTTCATCTGACAACTTGCAGAACAGTAACAGACCTGCTTACACTGGATGCATCTTAAGGATCCTAAAGAGATTGGAAAAAGATTACTGGGACATCAGGAAAAAAAATTCTTGGAGAAAAGCAATGCAAACAATTGCCGCGTATGGAGAAAAAAAGCTACAGGTGTATAGAGTCATTAGGAGTTAAGCTCTAGCTGAAATAAATTTCTAAATTTCTTATATATCAAGACTGAACCAGCCACCTACAAAGAATACTTAGCTTTATGTTTCAATTCTTTTTATAGAAAACTGTTATGACCTTGTACTAAGCAAGTTTTGTACTCAGCTTTCATAACAGTAGTTTCAAGTGATAAACCATTATTTCAGTAAACTCAATTCAATGTATATGTCTATGTTTGCTTTGACAGATATAGTCTGCAGTTTCCCTAAGGCTATCTAGTAAATTTGTGGTCAGACTTAGGTATTTCAACTGACACCTGAATTTACATTAAATTCATTTCACTTAAACGCTATTAGCAAGGAGCGCTCTTTGGTCACACTTTTAATCAACATTTTAAAGTCTGTATTATTTTATCATAGATTAGTTAACAAAAACTTACCAAATAGCCCACAAAAATGGCAAGTGGTCTGATATAAAGGATTTAATGGACTGAACTGTGAATTATAGCTGGTAGGTAAAACTTTGTCAGGAGAAGTTGATAAATGCATTGCTTGTATTAATTCTGAGTCAGATACCTGCAAAGCCTATTGACAAATATAAACATATCTTTGTTTGTCTTAAATTCGTAAGATGTTACTATTGTAATATTTTACATTAAAATTCCTAATTCTCAGAAAGCAAAACTGATGCAGAATACACAAAATTTATAAGAAAGTACGTATCTCTCAGAGAAATAAACAGCTATGTTGACATATGACAAGGCCAGGTTTTCTTTAAATACTTGAATAACTTATGTTACATACATTGAATAATATATGATATATTAATATAAACCAAATTTAGTATAGATATAAATCTAAATCCTGCCCATCTAGCAGTTTGAAAGCATGCAAATGTGAATCGATAAATAAGTAGGATGGTAATAGCATTCCATGCATCTCAGCATATAGTCATGCTGGACAGATGAATACGGAAATGTCTTCAGACAACACTGGCTCCCTTGGCCCAGAAACAGGGATGAGCACTGTCCGCTACAGTCGGACATGACTGGATAGAGAAAACCACCTTTACCTTTATGAATCAGACACTAAATAGGGAATAACATAGTTTATTATAATTAACAATTATATCAATGATGACAATAGGACAAAGGAAAATTGTTACTGGAAACTTACAGGATTTGTTTTCTTTGTAGAGGATAGCAAATTATTCGTTACTTTGAAATTCCCTACAATACAGAATGAAAATGTTTAGAATCAAATAATTTAAGAGATTAAATATATTTTTAAATCATTAATTCAATTTTATATAGTTTTTTCATCAGGATAAAATGCTTATCCAGAAATAACCTAAGGTAGGTGTAGATGGGAATTATTTGTAAAGTTAATAAAGTTTTCCAGTACAAATTGTTCTAAATTCCAAAATCACCAAGAAAACAATGTATTTATAATCAACAGTGGGAGCATGAAACCATTACAGTTAGCCTTCATTTAGCGACTGCCTTGTATAACATCATTTGCAGTTACAATAGTGATGAAAAAGTAACTATGACCAGTCCTTGCATTTAGCATATAACCTTCATGGGTCTATAAAGCAATGTTTGAATGAGTTCATAATCAGTTTCACCTACTGACCATTTGGCTTAACGAGCAAATTGCTAGTCCTAATTGTGGTTAAAGGAGGACCACCTGTGATTTTTAAAGCATATTTTTTAGCTTTATTTTGCAGCTAAAGAATGAATACAAGATTATAGCATATCACTTTGTCCTTTATTCCAATTAGCTGATTTTCTTACCAAAATGTACATACCTTCTCGATCATTGAGCCTTGATCCTGGAGATTGGATAGATGGGTGGTGATTGACAAATTCCAGAGAATTTGCTGGAGGACCTTTACATGATGAAAGAACAAAATTATCCAATTTTACAAAAGGAAAACAATTTTTAGAACTAAACACTTAGAAATAAATGAAATTAACCAAAACATATCATTCCCATTTTTCAAGATCTCACATGATAAAATTACAAAAGGAAATTACATAAGAATAGAGCACTACAAAGTACATTAAATTTAAGGGGTTTTTTTCTCACCTTTCATTCCCACTCCAGCCATATTTAATGAAACAGTTTTGTGATCATAGCCATCATGGATGTTTTCAACTGAACCATTCCAATTTGCAACAAATAATTTTGCCTGTTCACAAATTGAAAAATTGTTGAGCAATGGTGGTACTTTATCATCAACAAGTACAATATTTTTGAAGTTGGGGCTTGTGTTGGGACTTCTCAACGACTGATTTGGACTTTTCAGATCCTTTATCTGAAGTTTTTGTTCCATTTTTCACACATCTATATTAGAATCATTTCCTTACAATTTCATGGACAATTTAATAGCTAGGAAAGTAAAATAAAATACATTAGCTAAACAATTAAATTGTACAAAAAACAATCCTCAACATAATTTAGATATTTCTTTAATAGAAAAGCATTGCATGTTTTTCTATTAAGTGCACAGAACATATGCTAAATCATCTAAACCCTCAGAATATAGCACAATATTTGTAACAATCCTTTAAAATGCAAAAGAACAAATAAGTTTTGAAAAATATTTTCAAACGGGAATCCTGTATTAAATGCTTTGGACCAGCAAAACAGATTTTCTAAATTTAGTTTCTCATATTCCTTTTCATTGAAAAAAACTGTGAAAAAAGTAATTGAGCAACTTTAAATCACTTCCAGCACACAGAAGAGGTCTGATAGCGTCTTTTCCACTAATAAATGTTATTAAAAGGTTAGAGCTGGAGAACGAGGTGGCTGGATGGAGTCACTGAAGCAGTAGGTGAGCTTAAATAGACTCCAGAGGATGATAGAGGACAGGAAGGCCTGCGTGGTGTTGCCACTTTGCAACTTACAACAAGACCTGTAATAAACTGCAGCTCACTTTATCAGATACATAGAAGGATTAGACTGATTAGGATTTAAACTGGGATGAGTTGGAGGGAAGAGGAAGGATAGGATGGGTATGCATGTTACACAAGAGATAGTTTTGTCTCATGTTAATTACAAAGCTGGTAACAGACATGATTTTTTCACAAGCTCTCTTCCTATAATGTTTTCAATATACAAAGTTCTTCAAAGAAAACCAGTATTCCAAACTCTGTAAAGCCGTTTTGTTTCAAAGTGTAAAAGAACCACAGCACCATGATATCTGCTTCAAAGTTTCAAATGCGTACAGTTATCTCACAATATTGGCACATGGTTATATTTCAACTGAAATTTAGAAATCCAACAGGCAAATTCCATTACTTATGGCGCTTTCAGATTTTTATTTCCCATACTAAGGTAGTAGTAATACAGTATCATATTAGTACAGCAGTGAAATCACTTAGCCACACAAATTCATGTACATACTGGCAAAATACACAGAAATTCTGTACACGCCAACATTTTTTTTTAAAAAAAAGATTGTAACACAACGCACAGCGTTTGGAAAAATCAAAGGCCGCTCCGCTAACAGGAAACATGATTTACAATACTTCCATTAGTTCGTAGAATTAAAACTCTTAGTAGTCCCAACAAACAGGTTTCTTGGCTACGGTTCAGTCTATTCTTTTTTTCAAGAATTTAATGTTAATATTCCACCTTGGCCAAAACAAAACCTATGCACGACATTAAAATAAGCAACCAAACCTAGTGCTGCTCTGGCTAGGATTCCCCTGGTCTATCTATTACATCAACAGTCCTCTCTCTCCTTTACAGTTCGAGGGTATCCAGCTAGGAAAAACCACGCTCGCACCCCAGATTAGGTTCAGACAGTTCAGACTCGTTTCTAGGAAGCAAATGATGGAAAGCTTGGAAGGACCCGGGAATTGAGGCCATTCAACTCGTTATCAATGGCGCGGAGGGAGAAAGGAAGCGAGAGTTCACACACAAAGCCTTAAAAGCACAATTGGCCGCCAAAGCCGCAACTTTTACAACAAACCTTACATTCCCAACATGGACCTAGCGTTAGGGCTCGCGCAAGGCGCTAATGTGGTCCGAAAGTAAAGGACGCAACATCTAAAACCCGCATGAAAGAGATTTAGGAATTTGTGGCTCAATCTGGGGCTAAAGCATTCGCCAGTGTATTTGCCAAGGGTCCTGGACGAGCTCAACTGTAACCGACCACCCAAAGGTCGAAGTGGAAGCGAAAGCGAAAAGGTGGGAGCTTACATTTGGTATTTTGGAAGCAGAACCCGCCACTCTCCCCACGTAAAAAAATAAAAATAAAAAATGAAGGGCCGCGGATTCTCTCCAACTGCCTCTTCGGCTATTTACTCCGAAAGAAACGAGGCTTCGTTCCAGACGTTCAACCTCGACTCCTTTTCTCCACACCGCGTGATCGCCAGAGCGCATGCGCCACCTGTATAACCGGCGGACACAGGGTGGCGTGTTGCCTGCGTTGAGCTGCGTGTTTGCAAGCTGTGTTGTTTTTTTCCTTTAAATTTCCTCAATGATACAAACCCTTTTCATATTGGCTCCGTTGGTGCCTAGGCTGTACGGTAGTTGTGCCTTACCTTTGCATATTTTCCTGCACGAGATTTGGACATGCGATCTCATTGCCTGTGCCTAAAATACTCGTACAATGATCCTAATTTTAGGTATTTGTCAAATCTAAAGTACGAGTGCTGCGTATAGGTTGTATTGAACTTGTATAATTATTCGAGCGTTGGCAGTTATTTAATACGAAGCAAGTTCTGTTTGGTTCCTGGTATTTGCAGTGCTAAAGGTCACTAAAATAGGCCCATATCTGAACTCAATAATTAAATACTATATTCTTCGTTTTTTAAAAAACTATCCAAAATAACTTTTTCCTAAGAAAGTTGTATTTGCAGGTGCTCTTGTAGAATTTGAAACTCAATTGACCTTTTAATGCAACTTGCTAGCCTGCAATTTATTGAAATAACCAAGCGTTTTAGAGTCATGCAAACCACAAACTAGTCAACTATATTTCAACCTACTGTCCAGCTAGGAGAGTTCGTGTATTGTTTGGTGAGCTGTATGAACCCACAAAATAAACAATAGTCAAATTAACTAAGGATAACTCACATCATTAAATATAGCCACATAATACTGACTCCCAAACTACAGTAGTTAATAACATCATTTTACCCTAACATGAATTTTGATTTCATCCTGTGTGGTAAAGATATACCATGAAAACCTAGAAAATAATGGTAATTCAGTAATCATGATTCAGTTAATGTCATGTAAAAATATGACCAGAAACAAAAGTAGTATTATGGATCTTATGGTTTGGAGCACCTTTGTGCAAGAATGTGGGTTCGCTGAAGCATGGTTGTTTTTTTAAATAATTTCTTAATGAGAAAAGATTTAAATACTCTAGTAAGGATGAGTTCCTCATGATTCATTCTGCCTCTTTGCTTACCAATATTTGTATAAAACTACTGGACAACATCTGGAAGTATTAGTTGTGGTGCTATTCCTTACATGTACATGGACTTTACCTCTTGACAGATCAGTGATTTCACTGTATAAATATATTGTTGTAATAGTAGACTCGTGTACAAATATCGGAAGCTACATTTTTTGGCCACATTACCACATCATGGAACCAAAAATCAATGTGACTCATGCCTTATTCTGTGCATGACATCAGTACCAGATGGATCTGTAACTGGTTGACCAACCGCACTCAATGTGTAGACCTTAATGGAACTGCATCTAAATGGAGGGAAACATGCAGTGGGGTACCTAAGGCTCTGTTTTAGGACAGTACTCTTCAATATCTTCATCAATGATTTAGACGAGGGCATAGAAGGATAACTCATCAAATTTGCAGACAACACCAAGCTGGCAGGAATAGTCAATATTCCAGAAGATAGGCTCAATATATAGAAGGATCCTGACAGAGTTGAACGATGGGCCATCTAATGATTTTCAATGGTGGGAAAAGTAAGATTCTACATTTAGGCAATAAAAAGCAAATGCATGGGTATAGAATCCATGATATCTGGCTTAATAGTAGTAACTGCAAAAGGGATCTTGGAGTACTGTGGACTTAAATATGAGCCAGCAGTGTACCGCTGCTTGCCAAAAAAGTCAAAGCAGCTGTAGGCTTCAGAGGCATAGAATCAAGATCACACAAAAGTGTTATTATCACTTTATAATGCCTTGATAAGATCACACTTGGACTATTGCATGGCCATGGTATTAAAAAAATATTGAGACGCTAGAATAGAGGTGTCAAACTCACATTGTTAGCGTTACATGACATATCGGGACTTTATTCCTTTTGCTGGGCACAGGCATGGTCAGCACGTGATGTATCCAGCCCACAGGCCGGGAGTTTGACAGCCTGCTCTAGAAAGTGCAGAGAAGAGTAACAAAGATGATTAGGGACTGGAAGATAAAACATACGAAGATTACAAGAATTGGGTATGTCTAGTTCAGGAGTCTGCAACCTTAAACACTCAAAGAGCCATTTGGACCCATTTCCCATAGAAAAGAAAACACCAGGAGCCACAAAACTTGGGTAGGCGTGGCCAATTCGATGTCACTCACTCCCACTCAGTCACATGACACCCCCTAGCCACGCCTATCCAGCCAGTCATTAGGGCGGGGAACTGGTTGTTAAAAACCTGGGAGCCACAAAACCCTTTTGATATCTAAAATGACGTCAAATGATGCCCCCCCTATTTCTGTGTCTCTATCTCCCTCCCTCTCTCCCCTCTCCTCCCCCTCTATGTATCTCTTCCCTCTCTCCATGTATCTCTCCCCCTCCCTCTGTATCTAGCTCTCCCCCTCTGTATCCCTTCCTCTCCCTCCTCTCTCCGTAGCAATAGCAATAGCATTTAGACTTATATACCGCTTCATAGTGCTTTTACAGACCTTTCTAAGTGGTTTACAGAGTTAGCATATTGACAATCTGGGTCCTCATTTTACCCACCTAGGAAGGATGGAAGACTGAGTCAACCTTGAGCCAGATTCTGCTGAACTGCAGCTAGCAGTCAGTTGAAGTAGCTTGCAGTACTGTACTCTAACCACTGTGCCATCTTGGCTCTCCGTGTATCTCTTTCCCCGTCTCTCTGTATCTACCTCCCTCCCTCCCACTCTCACTCCCATGTATCTCTCCCCCCTCTCTCTCTGTATGTCTCTCTCCCCCTCTCTCCCTCACCATCTCTCTCCCCCTCTGTACCTCTCCCTCTCTCCATGTATCTTTCCCCTCCCTCTCTGTATCTCTATCTCTCCCTGTCCCCCTCCCTCTCTCCACATTTCTCTCCCTTCCTCTCCCTCCTCTCTCCATGTATC
>JANHFK010004425.1:57910-71145 GCA_036250565.1 Sibynophis collaris
GGGCGGGCGGGTGGGAGACTAGAAGGGGAAGAGGAGGGCTGGCTCATTGTGTGCAATATTCTTCTTTAAGAATATATTTGTGCATAATGATTGTGTACTATTTACTAAGTCTGCACTACTATTAATCTTCTCATCATTCCTGTTATCCATCTTCTCCCACTTATGACTGTATGACTGTAACCTTGTTGCTGGTATCCTTACAATTTATACTGACGGTTTCCTAATATGATTTGATTGCTTATTTGCACCCTGTGACTATCATTAAGTGTTGTATCTTATTATTCTTGACAAATGTATCTTTTCTTTTATGTACACTGAGAGAATATGCACCAAAGACAAATTCCTTGTGTATCTAATCACACTTGGCCAATAAAGAATTCTATTACTATTACCATTACCTCTTGTGTAGATAATAGCAATAGTGTATTAACTGGCAACTTGGTCTTTCAAGATCATAGATCATCTTCATAGAACAGCCTGAACATATTTGAATGATAACTAGACTGTGGACATGTGTGTGGCAAACTGGTCAAGATTATCTAATACTGCAATGGCTGCATGGGTAATGTATGAATAAGACAGGTAAGCTAATACACTGTATACAATTTCTATCTTACTCATAAGCATGAAGTGAAAGCCTAAACTAAAGACATGAGTATCAAGTAAGATCAGTGTTTGTTAGGGCTATGGCAAACATAAGAGAGGAACACGTCAGAAGAATAAATGGTAAAGAGCATGAATTAATAAATAATAATGAAATGGAAGAAAATGAAAGAAAAAAAGACAGTTATGTTGTCTATCCGCAAAACTAAGCACTTTTTCACACTGCTGCCTTAGGTCTCTCACGGGGAAAATGTCTGTAAAGAAAGCTGACTTAAGAAACTCCTTTCTAGATTTCAAGCCCTTCTATAGTGATAGTCTGACATTCTGCCTTATCATTTGGCTGCAGGGAAAGGGTACTTTTGCCCCAATGTGGGAGGAATGGAGAGTGAAATGAGGTCTAGTGAACCAGACAATACTTAATAAAATGTTGCAAATGAAATAATAGTACTTTTGACCTGTAGCATAAAAAGGTGGGAGAAAGTTATTTTCCCAATAAACTGTGTTCCTCAACTCAGTAAAAGTCAGTAGTCTGGAGTCTCACTATAGCAAATTAATCTTGCTATTAGAAAAAAAAAAAAGGAAGGAAGGATGTAATAAATTTGAATGAAGTTTCTTTGATAAAGTGAATGGGTAAATTTTGTTATGAATAAAACAGTTTAAAGTATATATTTATTATAAATGCATAGTAAAGTAGGAATCCTAAAGTAGGACTGCATGTTACATTTTAATGAATGGTTATAGCTGAAAAGCCAGAGATGACTTTGGAGAAAAGCAAGGAAGTGCTTAGCACTTAGACTTATGCACCGCTTCACAGTGCTTTACTGCCCTCTCTAAGCGGTTTACAGAGTTGGCATATTACCCCCAACAATCTGGGTCCTCATTTACCAACCTTGGAAGAATGGAAGGCTGAGTCAACCTTGAGCACCATCGGGATCAAACTCTTGGCAGTGAGGACAGTTAGCTTGCTATATTTCATTCTAACCACTGCACCACCAGGGTGATGCAGGAAAAACAATAAAAAATATTTTTTTAGGTGACATGAATGAAGAGTGGAATCAAAATGAGAAACTGTACCAAAAGTGATTGATATTTGTTTAAAAATAAGTCTGTCTTGAACTCAGGGGATAAGCAAATCCATATATCAATCAAACAATTAATCATAATCAGGATAGGTAAATAATTATTAAATTAATAACATGATTTGTATATCATTACAAACTGAATTAGTAAAAGATATAACAATTACAAAAGGCTCTGAATACGGGAGAGACCATTACTTTCATAGTGTCAAAAGTGGATAATAAGAAAATAATGGGTATGAAGGCAAAGGGTGAAAATAATTATCTTACAGATTGGTACAAAGTGGATGGAATGATACTAGAAAAAAATATACAAAATAATATTAAGTGGAATAATAAAATGAAGAAAGGATTAGAAATGTATTTTATTTTATTATTTGCCACTCTTATCACTTTAAGTGACTCTGGGAGGCTTACAACATTAAAGGCAATAAAACCATGTAGGAGATGACCAGCTGAGCCCGCATCATCAGTCATGAGTCCCTGTGTGCCCACTAGAAACCTAAGTCCAGCCCGCCTTGAATTCCTTTCTATTCTTAACTCCTGCTAATTTCCCTTGATCCTTAATAGTTCAGATTCTTGTAGATAGCTTAAGCTTGCAATAAATCTTTATACTCATTTGAACTGCCTGAATCTCCTAATTTTACAAGACCTTGACAGAAAGTAAATAAAACAATAAAAATAGAATTATAATCAAGAACAAAATTAGAATTATAAGATGAGGAGGGAGGGAGTAGGATGTGCAGAATGTGGAGATGGGATCTTTTCTTAATTCATCAACCACCTTCTCCACTGGAGCCCTAAGTCAACTGGCAGTGTTAGATGTGTTTTACCACTCTTACCACCACAAGGTATGTCCTAATAGCAGCTCTAAGTCATTTAGAAGTCATCCTTTATTTTCCTCCAGAAGCACTTTAGGTATGTCTTAATCTTTTTCAAAACTTGCAACTTCTCCATCAACCATGTGTAGAGTTGTAATAACAGATCAAGAGAAGCCACATAAGCATTGTCCTTTGCGAAGCCCTGGCTGCTCTTTGATTCTAGGATGTTAGCAAGGCTTCAGCAAGGCTATGCAGCAAAGTCCCCAAGATGTCCCCTGGAACACATTCAGATCCATCAATCATTGGGACAGATCATCCAAATGGATCCGGACTCCCTATGGAGGGAGGCGGTGTAACAGAATCTCAAGGATACAGTGTGATCTGACCATGACGGGGGATATTGTTAGATTCCCCCATTAAATCACATTGCCATGGCTGTGACAAAATGCACATAAGAGAATGACTGTTACAAAATAAGGACAACAAAAAGATATTGAATAATATCTTTAGAAAGCAAAATACAATGGCTGAAAATATCAAAGAGATAAGAAATGGTTAAGATGAAAAGTGACAAAGAAAATGCAAAGTGGTTTTCAAGGAACTACAAAATTAGGAAGTGAGTGAAGAGAACAAATAAAGAGCCTCCAGCAGAATGAATAAAATTAAAAAGAATAACAATGAAATTATTGGGAATTAAACTGAAGGGAAGGAATGATAAAAGATTAGTTTTATAGGAATTATATTAAAGAGGGAAACTGAAAAGGTTAGTGTCCAGGGTAGTGGTGATGGAAACAAAAGTGTATCACAAACATTATAAACATCTTGAAAACTGTAAGGATGCAGGTCCATATATCACTAAAAGTTAAAATAGGGATGCAATTTATTTACAGATGCCTGTTGATTTGTGTGTATGTGAAAATGTGCGTATGTGGGTTGATTGAAAGAATGCTGTTATTATTTCCTTTAGAAAAAAAAAAGGTAGTTTGAGTGAATGCCAAAACTACAGGAGGCTTAGCTTAAACAATCATGGAAAGATATTTGGCACAATTCTGATCAAAGAAAGAGAAATGCAATGCAACTTTATGCCAAGCGACAGATGTGAAAACCAGATTATTTTATATAGGTCATTGACAAATGTATGAATATAAAAATTATTTTAAGTGGTATGATTGTTAAAAAGTATGTGATAAAGTACATTGGCATCCATTATGGAATGTTTTGTGCAAAGATGAACTTGAAGGTTGGTTGTTGAATACAGTAAGAATAATATATAATGAAAATGAAACATCCATAAAAATCAAGGGATAGCTTAGTGAATGGTTCATCGCTGAACAAATGCTAAGACAGAGCTATGTCCCCTTTGTGCTTTAATGGATGTGTGCATAAATCTATCAGCAATGTTTGCATGACATTAAACATGTATTAATTGGGGACAGGGATGTCAGTATATGTTTGTATGCAGATGACATCACTGAGAATCCAAATGATTGCACCCAATAGTTTATGATGCAAGGAAGAGTATGAACAGAGTGGATTCCATGAAAGGATCAAAGAGGAACAGGATAATGAAAATGCTGTCATGCTAGCATAACGTAAGTCCCATCCCTTTTGTACGTGCACTGAATGAAAGGGGCAGACTTTGTATTGAAATGGTGTAGGTTTACTCAGCAGTGAAATCTACTTACCTTTGCTACTGGTTCGGGCATGCTCCCATGTGGGAGCATGAGCGCATAGCTCTTCTGCAAATGCGAAGAACCTTCTGCAGATGCACAGATGGTTAAAAAACAGGATGTAATGATGCCCCAGCGGGTAGGCAGAGCCTCCCACCGCCAGCGCTACCAGTTCAGAGAACAGGATAGAACCGGGGTGATTTCACCACTGGGTTTACTTCTGTTATCTTGATCAAAAGCAGGAGGTACTGTATTTGCAGATATCCTTGCATGAAAAGATCAAGACAGCTGAGTTTGATGGCGAAAGTGAAGCGGACAATTGTAACAACACACACAGGATAAAATGGATTAAGATATTTTAGGACATGCAAGTGCTGGTAGAAAGGTAATTGCTGATAATGGGATCTGTTATGAGGAATAACTCAACAGAAGAAAAATGTATATAAGAGCATTAGAGCTGGCTATATCATAAAAAACGTAAAAGCTGAATGCAGTGGAAATGGGGTATTTAACAACAGTCTAGAGTATAACAAACAGAAAAAAATAGGGTTAAGAAGAAATGAATGCTAAATAAATGTGGATTGAATATAAAAATGATCTGTTTGAACACGTAAGTATGTGAAGTGAAATTATTATTATATAACTAAATATTGATGTAAATTGTACTGGTTCTTTTTATGTTATACTTAATTTGGGATTAATTTTATGTTCATAACATTGACATCCCAAATTGCAATGAATACGATAGAATTTTAATTTTTCTCCTTTTATTCTCAATACTTTAGGCTTTCTATGTTTTTAATCTATGTTTTAAATTTTTAATCATATTATATAAATATTACAACATTCAAATCTGCTTTGAAATAATACAGTGTAGAAAAGGAAAACAAGAATGAATGAAGATCGTACGAAAAACAAATATGTGAAGGAAGAATGAATGAGTTGAGAAGGGGAAGACAGAAAGTCGTGATCAGATGGACTCAATTAGATACTCAGAGGAGAGAGGGTTAATGAAGCAAAGGCTCTGTATGAAGTTTGTGGAAGCAGGGATAGTTTACAAGGGAGAAAAATATGGAGAGATATAAAAGATGGTATTGCTAGAAAATAATTTCAGCTACATATCCTTTTTTCCCTTTCCTTTCCTTTTCTCCCCATGTCCTCACTTACTACTTCTTATTCCTTTACTATGGTTCCCATAGTATTTGTCTTCCTGAAATAGAATTGCATGATGATGGGCACGGATATCAGTTTAAATAATACCATTTTCACTGCTTTTCAGAGGGGCTTTAAGGGACACAACCAAAACTTTAGGTTGCCTCAGGTTGTGCTATGTTCTGCTATACTAAAGCAAAGAATCAGTTCAACGGTATCTTTGAAGAGATTTTTTTTTATCACAGTAAAGTAGCTTCTCCCATAATCCTGAACACATTTCTCACATGCTTTGGTGTGCTAATACATGTACTACAGGGTTTCCTTCGTGCTGTGATAAATGAATGAAAGTATCAGATTATGGAAATCAAAATCGAGGAGGATAATATCCCATTCCAGTGTTAAAATAAAGATGCTTAAGGCAATAACAAGACTAAATCCCTTCAGATCACTCACAGAGGTCTAAAGGGCTTTGAACTCTAAGAAAAATGTATAACCAAAAAGTATCTGATGAAGACATGGGGATTATTTCAAGGAATTAAATATATTGGATGTCTCTTTTTCGGGGGTGGAGGTGGAATATACCTTATGGCAATGCTTTTCAACTTCTAAAGACTAGACTAGAAATTAATAGTAAAGGGAATCAATTTATTCTTTTTTTAAATGCACTAAATTCAGAGATATTTTGCTCTAAATTAAGATAAGCATTAGAAGCAACTAAGGACTAAAGAGGTTACTTATGATTATAGAGATACATATTCAAATACAATGTAAATATATTAAGTGACTTTGGACTGGCCATTATGTCAGAAGCAAAACTATCTTACAATATTGCTTAGACCTATCAGTCTAATTAACATCATACATTAAATATAAAACCAGAGGTTGGGAATTCCTGAAAAGAATGAAAATATATACAGTATATTTACATATATTTTCATCTGTCCTCTATATGTTTCAGAACTTTTTGAAAAAGTATGCGAAAAGAATAGTCAAGAAAATTAGGAGAAAAGGTTTGGGTCTTTTTTTACTCTTAAGTTTATACAGTAAACAGAACACTGAATTGAAACTTTACAATCCTTTTTTTTTTTTAATGGGCAACTGATGTTTTCATTAGTGCTGTATCTCAAATGCATTTTCAACGGTCACTATTCCATTGCACTATGGCTTAATCTGTTCCAAATTTAGTTTGACAACTGCATAAATGAAAAGTTCATAAACAATTATGTGCAATTAAGTTTCTTTCAAAGTATGTGAGTCTACAATCAACTTCATAGAGTACAAAACACTTCAGAAACTTGTAACCATTGTAAACATAACCCTACAACATTTATGTTGGGTATTTAAGCACATACTGTAGATAGATTTAAAAAATATATATTTTTGGATATACAGTGTTTGTTGAGTATTCATCTTTACACTTAATTATATTCCTAAAGTAGCTCTGTTTTATTCAAAAGTTTCACAAAGCACAAAATTTAAGTCAACTGACTTAAACCTATCTAAAATACAAATGCTGTTATTTGTGTGGTAAGTACAAATAAAATTGAAGGATAACTGCTAAAGCAGAATCCCAGGAGAAACTCACCCCGATGTGTGAATCAATTTTATACAGCAAAAATCATTGTCAATCCAATAATGCTTTCATAGCACTATATTCAGTTTCAATCATTTTAAGAAATAAAACAGAATAATTGATTAATTTTAACAGCTTATGACAATTGCATTTACTTTTGTGATTCTTTTTGCAGAACTGGGAGTTGAACTATTATTTTAAAAGAAAAAACACTGATATTCTTTCAAAATAAAACAGAGATAAAAACAGTAGATAAAAAAGCATGCTATAATTTGCTCATTTAAAACAGGCCATTTCTGAAATATTTAAAAAGTGGAATATGTTTTCTTAAGAATTTTTTCCAGAAGAGAAAGAAGAGAAAGAAAGCAATGCAATGCAATGCAATGCAATGCAATGCAATGCAATGCAGCTGGAAGGGACCTTGAAGGTCTTCTAGTCCAGCCCCATGCTCAAGTAGGAGAACCTATACTATTTCGGATAAGTGACTGTCCAGTCTCTTCCCTAAAAACCTCCAGTGATGAAGCGTGAATGATTTCTGAAGGCAAGCTGACCCCTCTTACATTTACAAAATGTAACCTGAGCAAACCATTTTATAGGTTTATAAGACTGACAAAGAATTAATATATAGATGCTTTCTTTAAAAAAAATATGTTGAGGATGTTTCTAAGTGCTGGAAATAAATTCTTAAAATAAAAAGAAAATAAGTTGTCAAAGATTTCTGATATAATGAACTTTGTGTTACTGTATGAAACAGATGGGGTTGAGGGATGGGACGTTAGAATAATGCTTGTGAGGGTTTTATAAAAGAAAATATTTGATCCTGGCATACTTGGTCACCTCAATCAATTTCAAGATCCCAGAAGCTCAGACAATCTGCTTGCCCTTATGTATTCTGATCCCAGAAAGCTGAGTGCTATCACATTGAATGAAAATAGACAAGATGCCATTGGCAAGATATATACTCAATAACAAGCATCTATTAGAAATCTAGCATATGCCTGCTGAAATAATTATAGTATTCAAACAGTTCTCAGAAGGATTCTTATTTTGAGAGATGCATTTGTCTAATAAGATGGTTACCAAAGCAGGCATATCTGTGGCATGTCATTCTGCATTTAAATATAAAAACAGTGTCAGGGACTATTTCAAATTGCATCTCTGCTCCACATTCAACGCAATTGTTTCCATAATATTAATATAATATGATATAACAGCAACAATTATATATTTTATATATTGAGGACTCCATTTGGAAAATGTGATGTCTCTTGGTTTCCTCACATTTCTGTATAATTCAAGATGCAATCCAAACATGAAAAGAGCCATTAAGCACCTCCCATTTTCAACATTAAAAAAGTTAAATGAAACGATAAATGCCAACAGGACCTTGTGACTTTAAATAAGAGTCTTATTTGTGAAGCAAAGCCTGCCCAGGAAGATAAGTGACTGAAATAATATTATGCTCTCTTTTACCTTCTCCTATTCCATTTTACGATAGATGACAAAATCCCTATATGATGTCAGTACAAATAGATATTCAATTTGTCATGGAAGGAAACAATTCTCCATTTTGCAATTCATCTTTAATTTTGTATCTCTAGAACTGTGCTTTTCTAAATTCTTCTTTGGCCTGTTTCTGATAGATACATAGATTTGTGGCGATACATATTAATGGCTACTAGTCATTACAATTATATAGCATGTCTTTCACCACTAGAAAATGCAAGACCAGAGAGCATTATTATATTCATGTCTTGCACTGGGGCTTCTCAGAGTTACCTGGTTTACCACTCTGAGATTTGAATTCTGGAGGATGCAGAACAATTGTTCATACAACATTCTTCAGTGCTCATTACAGGTACACTCAAAAGAGAAAAAAAATGGAGTGAGATTTAGATTAGAAGTTAGATCTGGATCTTTCCTGTTGGCTTTAGTGCATGTTTGGACAAAAAGAAAAAAAAGAATCCCATATCTAAAAAAAAAGACTAGAAATAGAATATACTGTAGCATAGTATAACGGGTATTTAAGGTCATGGACTGTGTAAAAAGATTATGGAAGAATGCACTGATGCTCTACACTTCAAATATTTTACAAAGAACTATCTGCTTTTCAGTGTTCCCAGACACCTGTTAAACTATGCTATTCTCTGTTTCTAGATTTTTAGATATGGGATTTCTTTTCATATTCACACATGCACTTGATGACCTAATTGTCAATTACTCCATGTGGTACTAGCCTGTTTAAAAAGGTCCTTTCTTAAGTGATAATCAAGTAATGAATTTAGCCTGACAGCAGAAAAAGCAACAATTTCTAGAGCAAGCTTCTATAAACTGTAACATTCCTATGTGTTATTTTCACAGGCAGCGTGTTCTTCCTAGTTCTACAACCACTGCGCATGATATCCTTTTGACATAAGGAGAAATTGGGTCAACTATTTTGAAAGGATTCCAGTCTTTCCTTGAAATCTAGGCTACATGGAGTCTAACAGAATTCAATCTTGTCCCCTATTGTGATGGAATGTGCATCTAGAGAAGCAGTTTTGGTAACACGAAGCTTTTCTGGAGAAAAGCCCAGATTAAAAAGCTGTGCAGTTGCAAGGTGGATGGAGGACAGAGGAAGGGGCCTCACTCTAGAATCCCTTGGGATATCTAGTTGGTTAGAAAATTATAGAATTAATTTAATAAGATTCTGTCCATTTGGTGTAAGCAAATAAAGAATTGAACTCAATTGTACTTTGCTGTGTTGTCTCTGCTCATGGGCCTGACCCCTATGCTGCTTAACATCTATCCAACAACCTGCTGTGAAGGTACTGAGATCATTTGATACCTGTATCAAAAGTTTTGGCTGTCAACTGCTTACCAGCACAATTTAAGATCTTAGTGTTAAACTGCTGAATGCTTCAAAAGTTACATCCTGACTACATGACAGACTATGTCTCCCTGTTCAACCATTACAATCAGCAGGATAGGCTGTTCTGATAATGACCTTCCATGAAATCATTTATCTTGCACAGGGGATATGCCCTTCTCCTGGATGACAGGCTATATAGTGCCTCATGTTCTTTGGCCTCTAGTTGGTCAGCATTTAAAAATCTACGAAGACTGACACATTTTATCCAACACTCCATTTTTAATTTATTTTATTATTATTATTAATTTATATTTAAATCTTTGTATTTTGTTTTGACCTTATCTGTAGACTCCCAGTATTTACTTGAGTAGAAGGCACTGGACTAGGGGGAAAAAATACCCCTTGCCCTAAATTTTAGAAAAGTGGGATGATTTTATTTATTAATTTATTATTCAAACTTCTATACCGCCCTTCTCCCATTTCAGGGACTCAGGGCGGTGTACAGCCTAGGTAAAAAACAATTTTGTACAATTTAAAACAGTATTAAAATCACTGCAGTTGTTAAATTAGTAACCCAGTTGTTAACTGAATCCGGTTTCCCCATTGACTTTGCTTGGCAGAAGTTTGCAAAAGATAATCACATGAGTCTAGGACACTGCAACCGTCATAAATGTGAACCAGCTGTGAAGCATCTGAATGTAAATCAAGTGACCATGGGTATGCTGCAACAGTCCTAAGTGTGAAAAATGATCATAAGTTCCTTTTTTCAGTGCTATTGTAACTTTGAACGGTCACTAAATAAACTGTTGTAAGTCGAGGACTACCTGTACTATTAAGTTGATCGTATATTTACATTTACATTTGTATTTATTTTACTTCCAGAAACAAGAGGAAAAAGGGGAAGAGAAAGAGACAACAGGGATGAACGGGACTATGACCAAGAGCAAAGTACCCCCAGAGATCACAGGGATGATCGAGAATCCCGGGACGGACGGGATCGAAGGGAAACCAGAGATAACAGAGAACGCAGAGATCCAAGAGAATCTCGGGACGCTCGGGATTCACGTGATGCCAGGGATTTCAGTAGAGACAATAAAGAAAGCCGGGATCAGAGGGACTTACGTTCTACACGTGACTCACACGACTACAGGGACAGAGAGTGTCGGGAACATAAGAAAGAGGAGCAGTATTTGGAGGAATCGCGTAGCTATGCAAGAGCCCATGGCAGGGAAGATAATTCTCGTGCTGAAAGTCGGACAGACTCAAGAAGTGAAACAAGAAATGAATCCAGAACATCTGGAAGAAGCAGAGGGAGAGGTCCTGAATTAACAGACAAGGGTATATAATACATAAAATAATATGAATGTTACACTATTCATTTACATAAACATCTGTTTAATCAATAGGGTAGAAATGAATTACACTACAGCTCATTTCTTTTTATGACTTCACCAAATTTAGTCACCATTATCCATAGTACAATGATCCTGTGCGTATTTCTTAAAAATTATTCAATAACGTAGAACAGATGGCAATAATTATCACATGGATTTCTCCTTTTAGTCAGAAAAAACATTGCCCTATTTATCTTAAAAGAAGGTTAGTTAATTTTAGTCACACATTGCTATTGAGGAGATCCTTTCCTTTAATTCACTGATATGAAATTAATTCGTTTTTGAAACAACTGTTTAGGAGATTGTATGAATGCAGACTCCTTTGCTAAAGCAAAACTGTTGAAAATTAGTTTAAAGATTAGCTTTTCCTTGAGAAGGATTATTTGCCAGATTATTTAAAACCTTTCTGTTATGGTCAAACAAGGCTTTCCTTTTCACAGTGCTGGATTTTGTTTTGAGTCTGGTTTTTTTTTTTTTTTCAGCATTAGTTTTCTGAATCTGAATTCCTTTTAATTCACCATAGAGTTTGATCTGGGCTCAACTGAGGAGTTGAAAGCTCACAGCTCTTAAATTGCTTAGATTTCTGCATATGGAGTTTTGTAGTTTGAAATGTATATTAATTGAAAAGGACAGGGCTTTTAAGCAAAACTTCCTTATACCGTGTTTCCCAGAAAATAAGACCCTGTCTTATATTTATTTGAACCCTGAAATAAGCGCTTGGCCTTATTGCCATGCGCTCAAAAGCCCAATTGGGCTTATTATCAGGGGATGTCTTATTTTTGGAAAAACAGGGTATTTAGCTTTTTTATGGCTAATATATTACATAAATTATCATCCTAGATCAGGAATTACATTTTAAGTTGTCTGAATGCATATTGGCAGTTCTGGTGCACAATTTACAAATTCTTTTATGAAATACAGTTCTTTTAATCTAGCTGTAGTAGCTAATCTCTGGCAACAGATATTTTTTCATGTTTTCCGTGTGTCTTGTTTTCAATAGGCAATCGAGGAACAAGAGGCTCTCAAGTTGATAGCCATAATTCTAGTAGCTACCATGATAGCTGGGAATCACGGAGCAATTACCCTGACAGGGATCGCTATGAAAGCCGTGAACATGCAAGAGATTCTTCTTTTGAAAGAAGACATGGAGAAAGGGATAAGCGTGACAATAGAGAAAGAGGTAAATACTCTTCAGGAGTGTTGGTTTTTTTAACCATTAACTTATTAATGGATTCTTACTAAAAGGGCATAATGGTAGGATAACATTAAAGATGAATGTAGCTGTGAAAGTTACACTGACTTCATGAACTTTAATTAGCTAGCTCATTTAGCACAGTACTGTTTACTGAGCAAATTTCCCAAATAAATATTAAATTCAGGGTCTTTTTTACTTACAGTGGAAGTTGTCATTTCCCCCTTCAACCTTCCATCTCCATAGATTTTTATCATTATGGATACTCAAATCTAAATAATACCTTCAGAATTAATTATTTCACAACTATTGCAGTGATTCAACTTTAAAGCATTAGTGTGCACAAATATTGGAAGATAAATTAGATGATTATAAATTGGAATTAAAACCTGTTTCTCATTACAGATCAGAGGCAAAGCTCACCCATACGACACCAGGGAAGAAATGATGATATTGATCGTGATGAAAGACTAGAAGAACGAAGAGTAGACAGGAATGAAGATAGGAGGGATGAAAGAACTAGGGAGCGAGAAAGGGAGAGGGAAAGAGAGAGAGAAGCAGAACGTGATCGGGCCCGTGAGCGAGAACGCGAGAGAGAAAGAGATAAGGACAGGGAACGGGAACGAGATAGAGACCATGACAGAGAACGGGAACGAGAACGGGAAAGGGAGAGGGAAAGAGAACGTGAAAGAGAACGAGAAAGGGAAAGAGAGCGGGGCCGGGAAAGAGACAAAGAAAGGGAACGACAGAGAGAGTGGGATGACAAAGAGAGAGGAAGAGAAGAACGCAGGGACAAGAGAGAAGATGTCCGTGAAGAAAGGACGACAAGAGATAGTCGTGAAGAGAGAAAATCAAAGTGAGTTTGGTTTTTTTTTAAAGAAAATAAATAATTATGCAGCG
>JANHFK010004425.1:71245-91823 GCA_036250565.1 Sibynophis collaris
CCCCCTAAGAATTTAATTAAAAACCTAGCTAAACCCCCCCGCAACTTCCGTTTTCGTTTGGACCACCTCTCTGGATTAAGAAACCCGTCATCAAGGATCACAGAGAGTTGACACAAATGGCTAAATGAAAAACATTTTTCATACTCTCCTGTTGGCTACTTTGATGATTGCATGTTTTCTTCAAGACTATCTTCTAAAGTAATAGCAAATACATGGCAACCATCGAAGCACAAAGAATATGTTCCTATTTTCAAGTTACAGTGTTTATGCAAAATATGATTCTGCATTTAAGACAACCCCAAGCAGTATGTATTTGTGTGTGTGTGTGTATGTATGTACACACATACATCACATAACTATGTTGTATAGTATGTAGCTTCACAATCTTGTCCATCTGAAACAATAAATCTATCTGAAAAACTCCTGGAGAATCACCGCCAGACCTTTGCTTAATAAATGTAAATGTGGGTTAATTATGTGTGCGACATACTTATATACTGTAGGTATGTGTGCATACCTTCGGAAGGCTACTTTTTTCACAAAGACTAGAGCCAGATTAAAAAAAAGTATGGAAAAATATAAATTGAATAATTTGTTCATTAAAATAAATTGTCTATAAAGTAAAGCATATCAATTATAAAATGAATTTATTTCCTATTTACATTGACTGATGATTCTGCCTCATACGCAAATTGTTCTCCAATACAGAAAGAAGATCAAGGAGTTCTGCTGTCCTGGACTTGATCTCAGGTTGGATCCACTATGAAAAGCAAGTAATGAATTAATAATGGATGATGGCAAAAAGGTATTTTTCCCCTGTCTTCCCTCACAGAAGGGAAATGGGACCTGGCCAGTTATCATTATGCTATTGGGGGAACAATAGGATATCAGATTTAAGGGAAGGAAAAGAGAAGCTAATTTAAATGTTTCCACCCCCAGATTATTGCAATCCAAGTTAGTGAAAGAACACTCATAGATGATTTCAGATTCATTCCTGATAATGTTTAAGAACTCTGAGAGGATTAGCAAAGTCCCAGGAGGAGGGCAAAGACCATCCTTCAAACAGGAAAAAGTTGTACCTCCGAGACTACAGACTTGTCAGCTTGACCCCGAACTGGGCAAGGTCCTGAAATAAACTGTCTAGTAATATGTTTATAAGCACTTGGAAGCTATAAATAATAGAAGTCAGCATGGAAATGCTGCAAACCAATTATCCCAAATGAAGCTCATCTTTTTTGATAGAGACACTAGCTTATTAAACCAGTGAAAATTGTAGAATATTGTAATCAACACATTTTTTCCCAATTGCTACTCATGGCTGCGAAACCCGGATTCTGAAAAAGGCAGATAGGAGGAGGGTGGATACCTTTGAACTGTGGTGCTGGAGAGGATTACTACACATCCTACGGGCTGTAAAAATCACAAACAAATCCTAGACTGAACCTCACCAAAAATATCACCCGAAGCCAGAATTGCCAAACAAAGGCTATCACACTTTGCCGATGCCATGCAAGATGATTCACTCAAAAAGTCAATCATGCTGGAGTGATCAGCAGAAAAAGCAAAGGGGGCTGCCCTAGAACTTGTTGGTTAGACATTATTAAAGATGAGACCAGGGTGCCCATGGTGGATCTGAAAAGGCAGTATGAGACAGTGTCATGGAGAGTGCTGATCCATAGAGTGGCCAAAGGTTGAACACAACTGAATGGCTGACAACTAAGACATTGTCAACAAAGTGTATCTGTTGCTTCATCAGCATTTTTAACAGAATGCACTATAATAAGTTATTTCACAAAATACTAAAATATGGGTTATATAATACCACTCACATTTTGCTAAATGACTGCAGCCAAAGAATGATAATTAATGGCTTCACGTTAGAATGGAGGGAAGAGTGCTACAGAGCTCTTTCTTGGAGCCCTTGCTGATCAATAGTTTTACCAATTACTTTGATGAAGGAATTAAGGGGACACTTAGATGGACAGATGATACATAGCTGGTATTTCAGAGCAAAGAGAAGTTATTAAAAACAGATCTAAACAGTTTGAGAAGTGAGCTGAAATGGGATTTAGCAGGAGAAAGGTCATATAATATTATATATGGCTGTCTTATCAACAAGATAAACAGGAACCAGAACAGTATTAAAGTTATTAAGAAAGGAAAAGGTATCTTTGAATGCATTAATAGAAGCATAGAAATTCAGATCTTTGAAAGTCATTGGTCCGCTATATTTTGTCTTATGAGTGCCTATTTGAATTCCTGAGCATCACGGTTCTAAAGCACTGGTGAAATTGGAATATGTTTACAGGAAGGCCATCAAGAAACTGAAAGTTTGGAAAACAAAGCAATTAAAATGTGTGGGTTGGGTTAATTTATAGATAGAAATTACTGAAGGGTGATATGATAGAAGAATGCAGGTATATGTGTGGATGTATGGAGAGAGAGGGGGGGATATTTGTCATACAGAAGGCAAGTATTGAACCAATGAGTTAAAATTATAAGGAAATAGGTTCAAATTAAATATCAGAGGAATTTCCTAGGTATTCAAACATTTTAGTTAATGAAACAGGCTGCCGTATGGTGAATTCTTTCATCAGAGTCTATGGTGATTCTCAGTATTCCAGGTCATGTTTGTCCCAAAGATGCTTTTCAAAAGGCAACTGGACTTCCTTTGTTTTTGCTTGAAGACATTTTGCTTCACATCCAGGAAGCTTCTTCAGCCTCAGCAAAAGAAGAAAAAACAGCCCGGTTGCCTTTTGAGAAAGAACCTTTGGGTCTTTCATCAGAAGTCTTCAGAGGCTGGAGGCTCATGTGTCAGAAATTCTCAAAAGTATCCCTCCCTGAATCCATGACCTTTATGCTCTCTTCCAGCTTTATGATGTTATAAAACTCATAAATACAAGAATACTAGAACCCATTCCAGCTTTCTTTGAGAAAAAGGAGAAGGAAATAGAAATGGACAAAAGGGAAGGCAACTGCACTCAGAAGACAGAAGGACAAAAAAAAAAACCCTGTTGAAGCTCCAGAGAATGATTAACATTCACTAGCAAAGCTGTGGCTAATTTAACAGCAAATCTTAAAAGACTTCCATACAAGTCCAGAAGCATCTGTAAATCTGAGGCCAAGAGGTCCATAAAGGATGACAGCAGGTTGAAGTCCCAGCCATTTCTATAAAGGGGCAGAGGCTGAGCTTTGATTTGTGGTTGTGTTGATCCAGTTGTCCTCCTCCTCACTGTGGATGTCCTTCTTCCCCAATTATTTATATTCATAGCTATTCATATTCTTCTAAAACCCCTATTAGACTGCAATGGTCTACAGTACATATATTTCTACTTTGTGCCCACTGTAATGTTTTTAATCAGTTTTCTCTGTGGTTGTCGGAGATCTAGTGGTTAAGATCTAGCCGACATTTCATAGGCAATTTGATGGGGTGGTAGTGTAATAATCCAGTAGGATTACAGTGTTTGTTTTTCTTACTTAGGAGGTATTTTCTTCAACAAAACTTTGGGTTGATGTACTAGAGCAAAACAGGACTTTAAATCTGAGCATTAATCTTTATTCATATGTTGTCCAAAAATGTCATTAACAAAATAAATTATACTATTTGTACACCCTGTATTTCTTCATGATAACACACATATACATTGTTCCAAACAGAATACTAATCAATAAGAGAAAAATGAGAAATGTTACATATTATATACTAATTTCTACATCTACCAAATATTATTTTCAATAAAATATTCAATTATCTTAGTTTCACATTCAAAGAAAGTTCATTTTTCCATTTTATTTTAGTCTGCAGTTTGAGCCATCACAGAATGGCTCAGTGAAAAAGGTTGAATTTATTTGCTATGTAGTTATGTTACTTATGATTGATGTCACTTCACCAAATGATAAGCCAATCACCCCAATGATGTAATGTCGTTTTAAGAGCTATAATCTAATTTCTCTCAAACTGGAAGCTCTGATGAGTTCTAATAAAGATGTATTGTAGATTAAAGGTCTTCATAATATCAACAATAGATTGCTTACTTGATGGTAGATTTGATTAGGTATTTTTTTTAAGCATATGAATTTTTCACATATATGAAAAACAGTTAGCAGAAAGGGTGCAGGACAATGTAATAAGATAACTATCATCTTATCCTTGGAAAGGTTCATATAAGCCAATTTAGGAACTAGCATCTAATTGTTCAGGTTAACACAAACATAAGTATATATTTCATCTAGAAGGATCACTCATTCCCATAAGTGCTAGTTTATTAAACACAACGTGACCAACATAATAGTTCACAAATACAGAATTATTTTAAACCTACACATAACAACTCCATCTGTTAAATTAGAACAACATTCAGAACAATCTACCCATAAACATGATAGATGTCATCTAAAACCTTTTAATTTCAAAATCTAATAAGGAACCTCATCTCTTCTCCTGCTCCTATATCCATAATAATGACAAGCTTGGATTTTGTGATGTTTAAAAGGAGCAATAAATAGGATAAAAATATAAAGTTTGTTTATTGTTCTTCAAACTATAAAAATATAGGCTATAAACTATCAATCAATCTTTATTTGGCTATACACCAGCAGATAGATAGGCTATGACAAATTGTTTATTAAGAAAAAATAAATCGTATTAAAATTAAATACAGAAACAAGCTATTTTATAAATGGCACATATTCCTAGCAATGTAGAAAGAACTATTACAGTATTTTTTTTTCTATAAAGGCATTTGAGAACTATTATTTTTTAAAAAATCAATACTTATATGTAGAGTGTGATCCCAATTTTGAGTATTTTGCCACCAACGTTTTTTTCTGAATATTCATAATTTAAAGCACTGGAAAAACATGATTTTTTTATCCTGCAGGACACATTTTGCATACATTATGAACAATTATAATCATTTATTGATAAAATTTAAAAAAAGGAATTCCAATAACCAACAACACTAAGCCAGTTTATTGTGAAGAAAACACTTAGAATTCTATCAATGTCCAAAACTAGATCAGGATGGACAGCATAATAAAATAGATTAGAATTTCTGATGAAATCAAAGGACAGGATGTGCTGGAAATACATGCACATACATATTGAGGTGTTCAGATATTCACACTGTAGCATCATAATTCATATGATCACTTTAATTGGTGGAGTAAAATATTTAGGTTCAGAACAAAAGAAGTTGATTCCATGTTGCTTCATAGAGTAAAAACTTGAAATAACTTTTAAACTTTTAAACTTGAAATAACAAATGGCAATTCAGAGATATACTGTATATTTTTTCACATTTATTGTTCCATATATATGAATGAATGAATGAATTAATGAATTAATTAATAATTAATTAATGAAAGTATGCATGCAAGCAAGCATGAATGAATGAATACATACATGTCTGTCTGTCTGTCTGTCTGTCTGTCTGTCTTATATGTCTGTCTGTCTATCTAAAGTCTGGTCTTTCAGAATAATATACTTATATGATGGAGTGATCAACATTTGAGCCAAACAGTATTATGTATCCTTATGATGGTCTATTTAGGGTAAGAAAGTGGCTGCTCAGATTAATCCTTTTTTGGTTAAAGTTTAAGAATCAGACAAATGGAAAAATCAGACAAATTTCTCATTTGGGTGAAATATTTACAGTATGAATCAATATGATTCTGTATTGGCATTTTTTACTAACTAATATTTAATCTAGATTCCCCATAGGTGTTCTTAGAAAATAAAAAGATATAGATGGGCTGTAAAAGTGTCTACCTCTCTTACAAAAGGTAGAATATCCCGTGGTTGAGAATGAATATCTTGGAAATACAAGTAAAAACTTTGATAGAAGGCAACATCTACCATGGCAGTCAGTTAATGCACAGAAAGCCTCTCCCCACCCAATATGTGTGGAAACTGAGAGAAATATAATTATATACGCTAATTAACAGAGATTGAATGCTAAGTGCTTTCATAGTTCCACTATGAAACCAGCTGAATGTCTTGATTATTGTTGAGCTCCATCCAGGGATAGGATCTGTGGTGGGTTTCTACTGGTTCGCCCCTGTCCAGGCAAACTGGTAGTGGCGGTGACAGGAGGCTCCACCCACCCACCTGGACATCATCACGGATGCTCTGCACAGGTGCAGAAGCTCTGCATGTGAGCGAAGCAAGTGTCCGCATACGCACGCTCTGGGTTCCAAACCAGTAGCGAAGGTAAGTGGAACCCACTACTGGATAGCACAGTGTCAACAGATGAGGATCATACTAGGACATTTCAACTTTTCCAACAGTCCAGTCAGGAGCGAGAAAATTCCAAGAAAGCTACTATTCAGCAGCACTGATGAAGGGGGAAAAGGGGGAACACAAGCAGAAAGGTGGCCAAAGTCCTGTCCACATACATATATAAAGGATGAAACTTACAGCAGGACACTATTTTGGTGAGAATAACAGCAAGTTGTAAGTGTTTCATTCATTCTAGAAGAGCCAAAAGCAGACAGAACGCTGGAAACTTTAACTGTACTTTAACAGGTTAGGAACACCTTGAAAGAGCCAATCTTATCTGTGTTTTTGGTTCAAAATCCCATGGGCAGATGGTGTAGCTAAATTGGCTGGAAAGTGTTTTCTTTTCTTTTTCTGATTTTTCACAATGTTAAAAGTGACCCAGTAAAACTGACTGCAAAGTGACACAGGACAGTCCCAAGGGAGCATTTCTTAAGTAATTAGTGTCATATACTGGCACAAAAAGTAGTTATATTACTGGCTAAAGAAGGGGGGTTATATTCATAATGGACGAGTCATTCAATGGGCACTATATCATGCTCCAAGCAGAGGAGACTTTAGTAACCAGAGGGGAAAAAAGATTGCTACTGCCATCATGTCATGCTTGCTTCTCAGATACCTTTACTTGATTGTTTTAAGAAAGAAGTTGCTGACCTAGATAGCTCTGATCTAACAGTGCTTTTCTTTCAATTTTTTTGAGACTTCATGAAAGCCTCAATTCTAGAATGATTTATCTATAAGCAAGCACCATAACTATAACTTTAAACTTCCATGTATGTGCTTAGAATTGCAACGTAAGATTTATCAGATTTATCATTCTGATATATGAGGACATGTTAAAAGAAAAAGAATCACCAGAGTTTTGTGAAATCTTGTTTTGTTTTCTTCTGCCAAATGCAGATTTCTGGCTCTATATAATTTTTTTTCAGCTTTAGAGGGCATAAATTGCTGGCCAAGCAGTTTCTTGTAAGATATGTTCAGGCAAAACCGCAGTGTGCTTACCAATTACAGATCTTATGTTCATTAATTATTGTGACATAAGAATAGCATACAATAACAAGTATACTGTGGAACATAAAATAATAACGTAATAAGAAAATTGAATCAGAAGAGGCAAGAAGGAAGTAACAAAAAAAAAAAAACTTTTCCATGGATGCTCTTTCCTTTTATTTGATTATTATCATAGACATTTTAAAAATGTTCTTGAAATGTCATTGTTCTACTCCAATGTCAAACTCAATTTCATTGAGGGCCGCATCAGGGTTGTGTTTGTCCTTGGGCGGTGGGCATGACCAGCTTGATATCACTCATGTGGGGGCGCCTGTGGGAGCCTGAATGTTCTGTCAGTGAAAATGGGTTCCTGAGCTCTGTTTTTGCTGGCAGAGGGTTGCAGGAGGCCGTCCCAGCCAAAAACAGAGATTGGGAGCTGGCAGAGGCACTGTGGGCCTTTCCTTTACTGTTTCCACAACAGCCTTTGAGGTTGACACCCCTGTTCTAGTCCTTATTTATGTATTTATTTATTTAGTAGTGGTCCTGATATTGTATCCTGCTTGTTGTTATTTTGTAATTTAAATTTGTAATTTAAAATGCTTTACTTCTTCCTTTTAAAATTGTTCAATTGATTTATGCATAGCCAACAAAACTGTGCCAAAGAAGCAAAATCAGTAATATTAACAGAACTCCCAAACACTTAATGCAACTTCTCAAATATTTTGAAAATTTGTAAAGTATAGAAATGGAAAAATCACATTGCAGTGTACCCTCTGTCTGTTCTAGTCCTCCCTCATCCTACATTATCTATGAAGTCCACAGTTTTTGATATTCAAAGTTTTTGAATATCTGATTAGAGTAGAAGGATTTCTCCAAAAATGGAGGTACTCAGAATAGAAACTATTTCCTCATTTTAAAAAATGCAGCCTAAATATTTTATAAATCGGTGGTAATTTGAGAGATATCAATACTTCATAAAAGGTTGAAAGTTAGGATTACTTGCAAATCTGATAAGAGAATTGAATGATACGCAACAAATATGAAAATATAAAACATATTACAACAGGGCCAGCACAACATTTTGCATTTTAAAAGGCATCATACTATTCTATAAAAATGCAAAACAGGGCAATACCCTTTGTATATATTTCTCCAGAAATACAAGGCAATATTCATCAAATAATAAAATGCATTCATAGTTTCAGTTTTCTGAAGATAACTATTAATTCAGAAGAAACCCTAAAATGAAATTTGACAAATACAAATATCCATTTATCAATCTATCAGACTTTAATAAAGTTTTCAAACCACAACAAATTTACAGATAAATATCTCTTCATTTCCTCTAGTGTTCCTATTTTGAACCACTGTTCTTGTAACAATTAGAATTGTCTCATATAAGCGTAATATTTATAATCAGATAACATTTTCTTACCACTGCTGGAAGTTTGCTGTGGCCCCGTGCATGCTCTTAGCAGGTAGGAATTTGGGCAGAACTCCTCATCAGGGTTGGTATCCATAATTTGATGAGAAGTATTGCTATCTAGCAAGGGCATCTGGCAGCTAACTTGTGGTGGATTATGAGAGCTGGGCAGCTGAGCAGATGGGAGAAGGCTAGATGAGGACGTAGGTGGAATGGGGCGACCTGAAAAAGAGGACAAAGGGATCAAATTTCATCAACGAATGTTAATGAAAGAAAATACAAACAGTAACTCTGATATTGCTTGTTACCACACAGGATAACAGCTGGGATTGAATCAAAGTAGGTGGTGCCCATTGGGTCTAATTTCCCTTTGCATCAGTAGTGAGTTCCTACTGGTTCACTCTGGTTCTTAGAACCGGTAGTAGCGGCAGACGGAGGCTCTGCCCAGACATCATTACGGACGCTTTGAACATGCGTAGAAGCAGATATGGGAGCGCACGCCTCATGCATGCTCCCGTTGCGAACCAGTAGTGAAGGTAAGTGGAACCCAGCCCTGCTTTGCATCATATTCAAGAAAATAGGACCAGTTGTGCTAAGCAAGAACAATCCAAGATAAAGGGACAGCATCTTCATATTTTGTCTTTATAGCACCAGCCAGTACTTCATCTGATGCTGGATGAATAATGCCATATTGCACAGAACACAATCTGCTTAGAAAAACATCAGCAAGGAAGTGCATCCATCAATTGATTTGCCATCAATTATATTTTCAAAGAGATTCATGGAATGATAATTATCCTTTGGCCACAACAGAAGAATATAATTCCAGTTGGGAAATATTTTGTAACTTGTCTTTTTTATACTGAACTAAGAATATCATCAACAACCACTACCACCTTTATTAATGTTAGAAAAACTGGCTTATTTTAAGCCCACCAAAAAACTCAGTTTTCAACTCAAACCTATAGTAACTTTAAAAAATGACAACAAAAAGCAAAAAGGATCTTTTAACATGTTGTAAAAACAATGCCACATATTTTTGTCCATAGAGGTTTTCACTCATTTTGTGGAATTGAGATAAGAATATTACTTTGACTATTTTAGCAGCAACAACAGCAGTGTGTTATAGTAAAAGCAAAAAGAATTAAGACTGGTATGGAACAGTCAGAAAAAAAGAATAATATGTTGACCTGGCCATCGAAACTACATGGCTATGGATTAAACATGTCACAGTGATACTCATTGTCATTGGAACACTTGGTACCATGTCCAAGAATTTTACAAAACACTTGTAAAATTGTAGCTTCCTGCAATAACACCAGCAATAACACCAGCGGAATTGCAAAAAACTGTGCTACTCAGAACATAATATATTTTAAGAAGGTACTTGGTTGATACCTAGGATGCTGGCAGCAACCCGTATCAACCATTAGCACCAGTCAATCGTTTTTGTTACACATGTTTAAATGATCAGTTGACTGTGTTTCATGTTTAATGAATAAAAGAGATAATAATAATGAAGCAGCCTGCTTTTAAATTCTAGAAAAATTATCTCAACTGTAAGATTTAACTAAAGTTAAGGTATAAATTTATCCAGATTTTAGAATTCCTGTAATTTCCAAGTTAATTCAAATAAGCCATATCTAACTCTAAAAATGTTTCAAAGAAAAATAAAGTTGCCATAAAGATGCCAAAATAGTATTTCCTGGATGAGAAACTACAAGGAACCATGGTATCTACCACAAAACATCTGAAGCTCTAATAATAATTAATCCTAATTCCATTATTCCAATCTGAAAACAAAAGCATTGAAATAAGCCTTAGAGAAGAAGGGCATATACAAAAAAAGAGATTCAATTATACAAAGTATAGACAATTTGCATCTTTAACTGAAGGTACTAGTTAATTGGCATCTGGGCAATTAAAAAAAATAAAATGTTTTTCTTGTTGCCTGCTTTGATATGGGACACAGAATTCTGCATCAGATGGAATTTTTGAATCATCTTTGTGGTGAACCTACCAAAGAATTTAAGAATAGATCATGTGATAATAAGGAATAAAGATGCCATCTTTTAAAATTGTCAGTGACCTCCACTTATTTCCACCTAGAAATTTAGTATCTTAACAGGATCAAAAATAATCACACGTAAATTGTCTGATGTCTCAGAGAGATTGTGGCCTCATCTAGGTAAGCAAACTTCTCTCCCACCCTCCAAATCAGATTTATGTATGATTAGTTTTAAATGCACAATCTTTTTTATCCAATACACTAATTTGCTAAAAAAAATAAAAATCTCTTGGAGTTCGAAAGTTAGAAGTAACAAATATATTTTCTTCTCATTCTATCCAGGAATAGGACCCAGAGGGTAGGAACCTCAGTGTGTTACATACTGTGTATCCTCATTAAAAAAAACACAAAGCAAAACATCCAGATGACCCCAAAAAACCCCATTGTTTTCCTGTTTGTGGGAAATTTAAACAGTATTTCTTAAACCATCAATAATGCAGCTGTGTGGTTGGGTATAATCATTGTTTAATGTTCTGCTTCCCATTAGTGTAAATTACAAAATGGTTTGCAATGGAACAATAAAAGTACCATAATGCAAGTAATAAGTTAAAAGCAATATAAAAATAATGGTTTTATTACAAAGAGAACAGAAAGGAGAGAAGATGGAGACAAGAGAAAATAAAAATCATCCAGACTTTTCCATTCATAGAGGGAAGGTAGAGATATTTGCAGATGTCTCTTAAATTTCATGGGAGAGTATATTTCAAATGGAGAAAGGCTAGTGGATAGGTTTTCTACTTATGTAGATAGGTAGAGGATCTATCTACAAGCAATTGCAAATGGCACATACTAGAAGACCTCCCCTGAAGTGAAAAATTCATTAGGTTTATAATGCAAAGGTATGCAGTCACATACTCCAGGTTCAAATTGTTTAAGGATTTTATCTTGGATCAGTAGCTAACTACAATACAGTTGCTTCATGAACCATGCAACACGTGAATGAACAAAAGCTTGGCCACGAAATTCTATGGACCACAGAGAACATGTAACTAAACTTGGAGTTACCAGTGTGTAATATGGTAATTAAGGAGATATATACTTTACAACATCTCACAGTTGTTATACATTTTATTATTAGAAATGTACAACAATGAATCATACTTTGATGCTAAAAAGATACAATGTTCAGCCATATTCAGTATAGTACATAGGATTAAACATTTTCCAGTGTCACAAGACATTCATGTCAATACTGAAGAACAGACATAATTCTGATTTGTCAGGGCAAGTTAAGGCTAAATATATTTTGGATTCAGTACAATGCCATTCCTATCAACTTCTGTTTTTTACTGGATCTTCCTGCCAGAAACAAGCCCATCCATCTGTCCTAGATGATATCATTCTTCTATGCCACAGTTAGGCTCTTTTCTCTAAATTACTCAATCCAGCTCACCAAGCAGTTTACATGCTTTAAGCCTCAGCATTATACATCTACTCAACAAAGTCATCTGTCAGGGTCAGGACATTTGTCTGCCGTTACAATTCCTAATGATTGAAGCCACCCGTTTCTCCCTTTTTCTTCCTGCTTTACTCCAAATGTGGAAGGGGAGCTGGCAGAAAATTCTTTGCCCTGCCTGTATTTATCATCCCTGTCAGAGGAAAAAAAGAAGTCGGAGAAGACGTGCTCCTTGATTGATTTCAGGGAGGAGTAAAAACAGTCTGTATCTATGAAGATGGAGAAGGTGCTCTGGAGTTGCTTCGCCATGTGGAAACGTGACCTCTATGTTACTACTATCAAGGTCAGTGAGGCACACAAAGATCTACTGCATCAATTTGTTACTTACCAATGTTGAAGGAAGAGGGGTTTATATATAATAGTAATGTTTGGTTACAAGCACTGTAACATTATATAAATTAACTTTATATAATGTTATATCAGCTGTTCAAAATATAAAGATAAACCATTTGAAATCCAAGACTTCCGAGATGATATAGGATCAGCGATAACTGCTTTACATATTTTTAAAGGCAGAATCCGACGACGTTATATGGTGAAATACAAATCACAAACAAGCCAAATACCTGCAACTTCAGAAATGTTTTTGTCATTGCCAAGATGCCAAGGAAACCAAGCAAAGAAGCCTTTAGCTAAGAATTTTGGCAGTAGTGGCTCTTATGTATACTCACAATCTGCAGCTCCTAACTGTATCATGCATCACTGATCGCCCTTATCCAAGCAAGACAGAGACTGAGTAACAATACTTTCATGTCTTCTTCTGCCTCAGGCACCTATCCCCACAATCTAATCATGCAGGAAACTATCTATCATTGGAATAGATTCTCCAAGCAGCAGTGTGGTTTTGCATCATTCCGCTATGCATTTCGTGGATGGAATAAATGTCAAGGCAAAAACTAAATTACATTCATTATTTGTTTTGCTTTTTTTTTTAAGCAAGTGAGGATACTGAAACATAGTTTTGAAGACTGTTCAAAACAACAACAGTCTTTTGAAGATTGTTCAAAAATCAGAAGTAGGTCCCATATCATGCTTGGTGGTTTTTGGTGGTACATGTTGGCTGATTAGAGCTATTGCTTTAGCAATGCAAAGGATAGTGTTTGACAAAGTTTCTTCAGGCCTCACCAGCCACCATGTATTTTTTTCCAAATTACTGAGCTAAAATAAAATTGTTTCTTTAGTACTGTATTATTATTTTTAATTATTGTGAGAATTTCCTTGGGTTCCTTTTTTCCAAGCCGGGATAAGAACCCTAAAATCAAAACTGGTGCCTGGCTACTTGAGAAGTAGGTGTCTCTTCATTGGTCCAAAGACAATACAAGGCTTGCTTTTGGGGTAGCTGGCCACAGATTGGCACACCAGCAAGATTTTTATATGATTTCAAGACTTTGGTGAAAGACGTGTGAGTAAAATATATGGTTTTATGACTGGAAGAAGGGAAAAAAACAGGAACACATGGCTTTTCATGGTTAGAAAAATATTGTCCTTGTTATCTCCTTTATCAGAGAAAGAGCTCTCTCTCTAATCAGGCAGATGGTTTTTCTTGATTGATTTTTATGATTTAAGAAAAAAACATGGACTTAGGCGCTAAACTCTCTTGTCTTTTAAATGTTGATTGATGTCACTGCTGTTGGTCAGCATTCTAATGCCTTTAAGGAAACATTGTACTTTACGAATGGAGACAGGATTTCTTTGACTCCAGAGCGGAAGGCTGTTAACAATAGAAGAGAATATTTGTAGCTCAGGATTGAAATGAGGGGTCCTTGGTCCTCTCTGAGCTTGCTTGCAGGCATTTCATTACCCTAACTAGGTAACAACATCAGTGCTAGTAAGAAGTGCTGTTTTCTGTCAGTTTATATTCTGGTGTCTTGCATCTCTCTCTCTCTCTCTCTCTTCTCTCTTTCTCTCTCTGTGAGTGTCTTAGAGATTCTTTGGTTGAGCTGTTTACTGATGGCTCTTTGGCAGTTTCTTGATTGGGATATTACTTACTTGATTGTTTGTCTTAAGTTAACCTTGGAGTTAATCTATGCTGAACTGGAGAGGGTTCAAACTATACACAGACTATAGATGTTGTTAATGTCTATGTGTCTATTGATGGCTGATTTGTCAGAGGGCCAGGTTTCTAGAAATTCCCAGGAACTTTTGGAAGGCTGTTAAAAGAAGGGGAGGCAGATCAGAGGCTTTTTAACTTCTATCAAACCCAATGTCCTAAAATTATGGAGTCCATTATTATTATTATTGTTTCTCGCACAGTCAACCAAATATTTAGATTGGATTTGGCATTTTTATCCACCTATTGAAATTTTTCCAAGGACCTGACTTAGGCAGATATTATTGATGTAGATGTAGTTAGAAAACTACAATTATTGCTAAAAATGCAGTTACAACATATGAAGAACATTGGGCAGTAACTTGACCAGGTCTCCTTCAACTCTGGAATAAGGACAAACTAAAGGTCTCTGCTGTTGACATTGAAGTAATTTATGCAATCCAATATATACAGGCAGTCCTAGTTTAATGCTGGTAATTGGGATGGCCAATTCCATTGCTAAGTGACATAGTAATGAAATGCAATGTATTTCTATGCCTACTTACAGTGGCAGTTCTGGCTGATACAGTTGCCATCATCACAGTGTCACATCGTATCCACATTTGCAATCTCCCGCTAGCTTGTCCATTGATTCTGCTTCTTTGAGGATGGCAGTAAATATCACAGTTGGTGATTGTGTGACTGTGGAACCCTGTGACTATCATAATTGTGAGCCAGTTGACAAGCACCCAAATTGCAATCATGTGACTGCAGAATGTCACGAGAGCTGCAACTACTAGTAACAGTAATAAGTCCCTCTTGTTCAGCAACCTCATAATTGAATGGTCACTGAATGAGTAGTAGTTGAACTCCCTGGCCCATTGCAGGCTGAAATGGAACTGTCGGGAAAGGCAGATTTGGCCCTCTGGTGGTCAGTTTGCCCCTCCGCATGCCTCCCTGGCCCATTGAAGTGAAATGGAGCCTCCAAGGACAGATCTGGCCTTCCAACACTCTATTTGGCACTCCGTGGACCTTCCCTGGCCCATTAAAGGCTGAAATGGAGCTTCTGGGGGACAGATCCAGCCCCCAGAAGTTCCATTTTGGAAGCTCCATTTTGGAAGCTCCATTTCAGCCTGCAACAGGCGGTGGAGGCCTCTGGATGCCCAAACAGGGATTCTGAGGGGCGGATCCGCCCCTCAGAAGCTCCATTTTGGTGGTAACGTGCAGAACGAATGTTTGGCCAGTAAAGTGCAGCACAAAAAAGTCATCTAATAAAGTTTTTTTCAGAGTTTTCATTCTTAGCTTTAAGGGTGATTTTTGAAAGTTATTAGAAAGTGAAGTTGGAGATCCAGTATCTGCTGTGACTCTAAACACGATCACTTTTCTTCACCTCCTATCAATCAATCAATCAATCAATCAATCAATCAATCAATTAATCAATCAATCAGAATAGAGCTTCTAGTCTTGTTCAAGCAGGAGACTCTATACCATTTCAGACAACTATATTTTCCACCAATTTTAATTACTGGCAAATGACAATTTTTACAAATATTCCATTGAATCATTTTGTCAAATGTGTTATGCCACTATTTATTATTCATTTGTATGTTTTTTTGATGAGCTAAGTATGTGATCTACTTTTTCTTTTGCTTCTTTGCACAATCTGCACTTTTGATGATGTTTTAGTTCTAGCTTTGATTGCTCCAGAGCTGCAGATCCCTAAGCATACCAACTGTCCCCAAAACAGGCACCAATTCAGAGCAGCCACAATTTATTTTGGCAGCTGCCAAATTGGTGCCACTTTCAGAATAGGGCTATGTGTTGTCCACTGTATAGAAGGCTGCACAATGCAGCACCTACTTCCAGAAGAAAATCTACAGTAAAAGGTAAGTAACTGATCTGTGATGGGAGGTGAGGAGGATGTTGTCGATCCAACAAGTTGGGAAACAGGTCCAAGGCTTGTGGGGACCCAGAGGGATGGGAAACAGAGCATGGGGTACCTGAGGGAGTGGTGGAGACCTTGGGATGCCCACAGCAGGCATGCTTGGGTCTAGGCTAGGATTCCAAGGTCTTTTCCCAGCCCTGAGGCAACCTGTGTCCCACTTTACAACCACATTAGGGGCAATAGGAATGGTGGTACCTTAGGTTAATGAGTCTCACAACTTGCATTTGAGGTCTACCTTTAGTTCATCCACAATTCAATTGAATGGGAACATTTTCTAACTAGATTATGTAATTTATGTATTTATTTAATCAATTATATTTATATTTAATAAATTCATTGCTTCACATTTCAAATAAATGAGTCTGGGCAACTAACAATGGTTAAAGTAAGTGAAATAAATAAAAGCAGTTACTTGTAACAATTAAAGAAAAAATACATGGCAGCTGAGAAAAACCATTAACAAAAATTAGCATGGCCAAAATAGAGGATCCTTACACAATCCGGGCCCCTAGATAGAACAAGGTCTTTAAGTCTGTACAGATTCTCAGTCATCAAGGTCATGGTTGTCCCAAAGGTGCTTTTTCAGGAGGCAATTGGACTTTCTTGTTTTTTCTTTGAAGATGTTTCACTCCTCATTCAAGAAGCTTCTTCAACTCTGACAGGATAGTGGTGAATGGAAGGATTTATATTCCTTGAAGACAGCTGACTATATGCATCCTTTTAGAGGGTCACTGAAGAACATGGTTTTTTTTCTGTGTTCTCAGGGTCACTTGAGTAATGCTCCTGGTTCCTATAGTCTGCATTTTTTCCTCTGGAAATTCTTGGGGTCAGTCTAATCTCTGGAGGGATGATGTTTCAAAGGCCATATGGTTCATAAGCAAGAGGCAAAAGGATTTTTCTATTTTGTTAAAATTTCTCACTTGGTAATATGCTATCAGGAATGTGGAAAGCATTTAGCCCAGGAGAACAATACTAAATATTCTATGTTTTCCACTATGCACCAATCTAATTAGGGAACCATAAAGATCCCTTTTATGAGAAAGCTGACATATCAGGATATTAACTCAGTGATGTCCTGTGTAACATGTAGTTCTACTCTCAAATAACAAGCTAGAGTTTGTTCCTTTATTTCAACATTTAGATAATAAATATTTTAATTAAAAGGGAGCAAGCGAACGCCAATGTTTATAGAAAAATACTACTTAGGTATGCAGGAATGAATTCTGCATATTCAAAAGGCATTTCTAATTAATATGAAAAAAGGTAAGGTCTCCCAAAGCTCTCTTTCATCTGAAGCATATGGGGATAGGTATGCACAATTATACTGCATTATTCATTATGCCGCAAGAAAGGATACACTTAAGGTAAAAATGTTGTAGAAATTATTTCCCCATAGATGAAGTGAAAACAATGGTACACATACCTTGACTGGTTTTGCTGGTTCAAATATCATATGTGGTGCTAATTTTTTCCAGCCTTGCTCCTCTCAGAGGTATTAGGCTCCCTCTTCCAGAAATTCTAGCTAGCATGGGTAATAAACTTATATGCTGCTTACACTGCCACTAAATAAGCTACTGCTGATATATTTTTTTCTTTTTGTTGTTTTCCCTAGGTTGTTTTTTTTTTAAACCCACTAAAATCAAATTGGGTCGAGATGTATATGACTTCTTTAAAAGATCTAACACTTTCAAGTTCCATCATTAAACTGTTATTGACATGGTGTAGTTATATTGCAGTTTTGCTCAGCCTGGCTATGTTGGTTTGGTAGGTTTAGAAACCTATCCTATCTAGAGGGTGCTCAGTGGAAGAAGGTTTCATGATTGATAAACTACTCTAAGTCCAATTCTTGTCGGCTGCCAGCTTCATTCCCTTTCAAAACTTTAAGTAGCATTTTGATACTATTTTCTTGCATTTGGCAAATGTCTTCACTTTTCTTTTTCCTTACAGCTGATTTGTGAAGGAATGTTAAAACAACTGCTGACTGACATTCCATCCATTTTCTTGTTCTTACTTTGCATTTCATGGTGAGAGGGCAGTAAACACCTAACATAAAACCAAAATGGCCATTGCATAGTACTCTGCTAAAGGTTTTTCTCATAGCAGCCAGAAAATGACTCCTGCCAGGGGGCTGACACGGTGTTTTACTTCAGGGAAAGAATTATGGGACAAGGTGAGATCTCTCACAAGTGAGAAACTGCCCATTTTGTAACTCTCAAGGAAAACTTTCTTCACGGGTCAGCATGCAAGGATGAACAGAAACCCTGTGGCATCACGGGACTTGAAAGACCTTGAAGCATGTGTCAGATTAGATGTTTGTATCTAACGATATCCTTATTCTTCATGCTTTGGTCAACTTTTTACATCCTGAAGTGACCCGTGGTGCTGAGGGTGATCTCTTCCACTTTTTATCTCCACTTATCTTGAAATTGCAAAAACTCTTAAACCACTTAAAGAATTCATTTTTGTTTCATTGTATTTTCTCAAGTCTTCTTCTCTAGTATTCTTTTCTTTAAGTTTGCCTTCTTTTTCCATTACTCTGCAACCTCTCTGGCAATTTAGCAACCCTGTTGTTAATATCCCAAGAGCGCTATCCTCTTCTTCTTTATTCTACTTCTATGAAAGGTCTTTATAACAGTCAAATTGACAACTTTCTCTCCTCTTATATGAGAATAAACTATATGTGGAACTATATCCTGATCTTTCCTCAATAACTGAGTATTCCATCACAATATCATCACAATTTCATAAATAAATGGATAAATAAGTATATAACAAGAATGAATGAATGAATGAATGAATGAATGAATGAATGAATGAATGAATGAATGAATGAATGAATGAATGAATGAATGAACTTGCTAATTCAGACAGTCAATGACAGAAGACTGGGTGTAATGAGGTGCAATGACAGATAGAACTCCTATTCAAATGTATTATGAATAGCTAAAGAAGAGCTCTTTACCGCAGGCTTTTGTTATAGGAAAGGTTATGTCTTGCAGGACCTTTATCAGCCCGTTATTCAGAGAAAAAAAATAATATAAGAAGATTTTTATAAATTAGGAATGTTAGTTAGGTATGTCACTTTTTTAGTGCAATTGGCAGAATTAAATGTTTTGATAATAAAATAAGGAGAAAAGCCTCATATAGTATATGAAAATTCAACAATAAAGAAGAAATATTAATGGTTATAGTTAGCCTTGGATATTGTTTACAGTAATAAATATTAGTGGAAAGATAATATTGATCATTGTCAATAATATTCTGTTAGGTGGATAATGGCTTTGATCAAGCCTTGCCTGTGAGAATTCATACACATACAAAAAGTACCCACTAGTGTGTGTATGTGTGCGTATTCTAGCAGGTATGGCTTTGTAATTAAGTAGTTTTGGACTGCAGATGTTAACTACAGGAAAAACATGGGGAAAGATTAAAAAAAATCATCCAGCAGAGTTGTAATCCTGGTCATGCTCTGGATTCTCATTAAATACTACTCTTATATATACACAGATACACACACTCATATGCACATACACATGCACCAGAGAAGGTATTCAGCAGGTTCTGACCAGTTCTGGAGAACCAGTAGCCGAAATTTTGAGTAGTTCGGAGAACCAGTAAATATCACTTCTGACTGTCCCCATCCCCATCTATTCTCTTTCTCCCGAGTCCCAGCTGATCAGGAGGAAATGGGGATTTTGCAGTAACCTTCCCCTGGAATGGGGTGGGGATGGAGATTTTACAGTATCCTTCCCTTGCCACGCCCACCAAGTTATGCCCACCAAGCCATGCCATGCCCACCAAGTCATGCCCACAGAACCGGTAGTTAAAAAAATTGAATCCCACCACTGACCCACCATGCAAGCACACGCATGCATACACACCATACAACCCTTGTTCACAGTTTTCATGTTGTTGCTATCTTGAGCTTAAGTTCCCTTTCTGGGGCAAATGTACACACATATTTCTGAAAATCGAACTCTTTATCTTAAGCAGTAGTTTAAGTCATTGAAATCTAACAATAAATATGCAGAATTAAATATGAGCTTTCTCACTTGGTTTCTCACTTATTTCTTTTAACTGTAACAAATTATTGTTTTCCAGCTATGAAGATATCATTAAGCATATGCCAAGTAATCAGCCTGAAACTGTAATGGTTTCAAGAAAAAAGTATTTTCTAATCTTATTCAGTGATGTTTTTCCCAAGACAGCAACAGATTTTATGAAATGAGGGTTATATCTTCTCATTACAGAATCTAATCTTCCCAAAAGACATTGAACAGCTGCATAACTTTCACATCTTTTACTTGTAAATTATTTTTATGAAAGAGGAAGGAAGGAAGGAAGGAAGGAAGGAAGGAAGGAAGGAAGGAAGGAAGGAAGGAAGGAAGGA
>JANHFK010004426.1:16101-40724 GCA_036250565.1 Sibynophis collaris
TTCATTCCTGTATTTTTTGGGGGGGGGTATTCAAGACTAGGAGCATTCCTTTTATCCTCACTGCAACCTTGCACATTAGGTTTGGGGGGGATTTGAATTTGGATATTTTGCATCCCTATTCAACTTCTTGATCACTCCGTGCACTGAGGGAGTGGAACATTATTTTATGTTTGCCAAGAATAAAATACTAGAGACAAGAGATAGGCCTGAAAGGGAGATGAGTGGGAAATACTTTGTTGGATATATTTCCGTAAAAGGAATAGTTGGAATGGAGAAAGCAGGAGAAAGGGAAATCCCATTGTGTTTACTTTTGCCAATCAATTTATTTATTGACTCCGTCCTTCCCCTTGAATGTGGAAAGACTGTGGCTGGATTTCATAACATTTCTGGAGGATTGGGAATCCAAAACACACCTTCCTAGGAGGATGGTACAAATCATTCACTTCAATAACATTTACTACAGATTAAGTCTGCCTAAATTTTCATTTGTCATTTTTCTTCTCTTCCTTTCTTCCCATAGCCCATGCTCATTCTATTTCCTCCCTTTTTTTTCCTGCTGCTACAAGGAAACAGAGTATGTGTGTGGAAGGGAAAGTTGTTTATGTGTATATGCAGATGGATTTAAGAACAAACACTTTATTTTACAGTCAATTTGTTATTGATTCATTTAGTATTGACTTAATTTTTACAGCTTTGTCCTTTTTTGACGTTTACTTTGTGGCAAATATGTGCATAAATAAAAATATATCATGTGTGCTTGTTTGTTGAAGAAAGATAATCTTTAGTACTGATTGAGTGAACATGCAGAGAAAAGAGGTGATTAATTCTGTTATGTGTTTATAATTCTTGTCTAATATTTAATTTTTGAAGGTTCATCTTTGAATAGGAATCACTTGGAGCAGGAAAATAGCTACAAATACAAAACTGCTATTATGGATTATGGATTAGTGTTATGATATCTTAACTTGGAAATTAAGAATGTTCATAGCATTCTTTCAGTTGCAGAACCTGTTGTACTCTAATCAGAGAGTTTTTAATAGAACTTCAGAAATGATGTCTTATCCTGGGCGAACAGTGTTCTGTGTATTCCTTGCTTCTACCAAAATGTAATTCATTGCAGTGGTGGGATTCAAATAATTTAACAAACAGTTCTCTGCCCTAATGGCCGTCTGGGTAGGTGTGACTGGGTGGTCATGTGACTGAGTAGGCATTGCCAGGGTGGGCATAACACGGGACTTGTGTGGTATTAAGACAGGACTATTTCGGCCTGTAAGAGGCCAGAGGGGAGCCCTAGGAAGGCCTGGACGGGGCCTTGGAGGACAAATCAGGTCCAGGGACACTCCATTTTGACCTGTAAGAGGCCAGGGGAGTCATAGGAAAGCCCAGATGGGGCCTGGGAGAGCGGATTGAGTCCTGTGACCCTCCATTTTGGCCTGTAGGAGGCTAGGGGAGCCCTAGGAAGACCCTGCAACAGGTCGGTCACACCAGCAAAGAGGCGAAGGAAGGCTCACCAGACAGGCTGGTAGCTGGGCCGCTTGGGAGGCAGGGGAGAAGGCAGGCAAGTAGACTGGGCTGCAGGTTCTATATAGTTGAGGCAAGCGAGCGAGGGAACCAGAGAACAGCAGCTACTATGCCGTGGCCAAGGTGGGTGAGGTGAGATAAGGAGTGACAGGGAGAGGAGCAGGCAGGACGGGGTCAGCCAGTGGTGTGATTAGCTGATTCTCCGAACAGCACAAAAATTTTAACCGGTTCGCTCGAACCAGCTGAAGCCCACCTCTTGATTCATTGCCCTGTGGCTTCTCAGTGGATTATTGAAGGTAAAGAAAAAGATTGTGTTCTATCGGTATTCTAACCTCAACTTGGCATGTTTTTTCCTATTCCAAAGGTACGATTCTAACTCGGGGGGAGAAAGGGAAATCCAGAGAACAATGTTGGAGTTGCTGAACCAGTTAGATGGATTTGATTCACGTGGAGATGTAAAAGTGATCATGGCTACTAACAGAATAGAAACATTGGATCCAGCTTTAATCAGACCAGGTAAAAAGTATGATGGTCATATTTAACTACTTAAAATCTAACTGCTTCTAATGATTCATGTTTCATGTAGAATATTGTGGTCTGTTCCCTATATGTCATGGTGTTTCCTAGAGCATTCTGTGTTTCTCATTAGAATGGGTTGATCCAAACCAGTCTGAAAATAGTTTGAAAAAACTTGGGAATCAGATCACATTCAAAGCTTGAAATGTTTTGCTCTTTCAAAAGATTTACTTTTCACTCAATTTGGCCTGCTCAGGGAGGAAACCAGTGTTCTAGAGAATGAATTACTGTATTTTCTACAAATTTGATAGCTTTCTTCCTGAAGCTTTCATATATGTTTGTGTGCATATGTGTATGTATGTATTTGATTTTTATGGCTATCAATCACAAATATATGTGATTGGGATTAAGTAAAGTTTCTGGAGTGCCTATTCATGTAACTTGATATTGAACAGTACGTGAAATAATTTGAAATATAAATATTAGAATGACTTACGAAATTTGAGGGAAGAAGAAATGTTTTGATCCATCAGTAAGGTGAAATAATTGTATGTGTGAATTGGGGAGGAAATAAAGAAATTCTATGCATTTAACATAACTGTCCAAAGATGCACTAGTATTTTCTGAGATAGTATCAAGGCTAAATAATGGTCTTATTTTCCAAGGAAAGCTTTATATTTTTGATTCCACAGGCAAAAATCTGAAGCAGCTAATTGTTTTTTCTAAATTCTAGGACGTATTGACAGGAAAATAGAATTTCCTCTGCCAGATGAAAAAACAAAGAAACGCATCTTTCAGATTCACACCAGCAGAATGACTTTGGCAGATGATGTTACTCTAGATGAGTTGATAATGGCTAAAGATGATCTGTCTGGGGCAGATATAAAGGTAAAATCCTTGATAACAAATGATTCTCCCTCCCCCCCAAAAAAAAAATGAATTGAGCATTTGAGTCATGCAGTATATTGCATCCCTTTCCAATGAAGACTTTCCTACAAATGCCCTTTGTTTAACCTGTCATTAAAGAAATTGTGGCTCTGCAGTTTTGCTTCCAGAAAGCTACAGTCACTGTCTTTCTTTTCTCTTTTTCACCCATTTTAAAAAAGCACTGGTTTTTCTACTTTCTGATACAGGTAGTCCTCGACTTACAACAGTTTGTTTACTGACCGTTTGTTGATTGACTGTAAAAAGTTACAATGGCACTGAAAAGAGTGACTTATGATCCCTTGTCATGCCGTCACGTGATCACAATTCAGACGCTTGACAACTGGTTTATATTTCTGACGGTTGCCGTGTCCCTGAGTCATGTGATTACCTTTTACAACCTTCTGACAAGCAAAGTCAATGGGAAAGCCAGATTCACTTAACAACCATGTTAGTAGCTTAACAACAGCAGTGATTCTATGGCAAGAAAAGTTGTAAAATGGAGCCAAACTTGCTGAACAACTGTCTTGCTTAGCAATAGAAATTTTGGGCTCAATTCTGGTCGTAAGTTGAGGACTACCTCAAATAGTAAATATTTCCTTGTTATGGCAATCTTTTCTGAATGAAGGGGATGTTCTCTCCCCCCCCCCCCAAGTAAATACTTGGAAGGGCATTGATGGACATCGTTGGGCAAGGAAAAGTCATCAATGGAAGAGAAAATGAACATTTGGCCACCTATTCTTGATGTAAAAAGCTTGTAAAGAATTGGTGGGGCTATTTTCACTAGGAATATTGGTGGCTAAGGAAGTCAGCTTCTACATCTATGAAATGTTATTGACCTTTTGTTTTGACTAGCATGTTATACTCTTTCAGGGGAACTATAATTAGGGAGGGAAAGATGATCTAATATTGGTAATGTTCGAAGTGCATTAGTCAGAATATATATTTTTTTCTAATGAATGAATATTTAATGCTTCTTCTTTCAACCCTATGGTTTCTAGCATACATAAGAGCCATCAGCTTGTTTGAACATTACTGGTTCTCAGCTCTTCATGCAAGTCAGACTCCTGATTTTCTAATCAAATGCTTCCATTTCTAATAGGCCATTTGCACGGAAGCTGGTTTGATGGCGCTGCGTGAACGAAGAATGAAAGTAACAAATGAAGACTTCAAAAAATCGAAAGAAAATGTTCTTTATAAGAAACAGGAAGGCACTCCGGAAGGCCTCTACCTTTAACTTCCCCACCTTTGTTTTGGTCATAGGTTGGGGTTAATTGTTTGAACCTTTTTTTTTTCTTAGAATGTGGAAAAAGCATTAGTGAGCAAGGTGTTAGTGAATACAAAAAGAAGCTTTTCTTGCTGAAAGTATATCATTCACTTACTGTGAATGTCTGTGTATTGTGGCATACATTCATTGTGAAATACTTTGTCATTAAAAATTGATTTCCAAGTGAATTGGGATGATTGGATTAGAATTTAAGCAAAGAAGGGTTTTTAATGTGTGCCCCAGGTGTTCTTTTGCCTCTTAGTCTACAAATTGACATTTTTAGCAGACTCTGCAAATGTTCTATAATTGGTTGTGACACTAAGTGCAGCTGAATGTACGTTCCTTGAATTTACATATATATCCAGAAACGTACTGAAGAATATAGTGATGGAAATACCGCAAAAGAACCTGATTCGTGGAAAATTCATGCAGTTATCAGAAAGAAAGTTTTGAAACAGAGCTGCTGTCTGCAGTGAAAATGGTTTTGATGTCTGAGTAGACTCTTGTTTCATTTCATTTAGTTCTCAGTCCCCTAAGGCTATGGTTTGCCAAATCACATACATAATAAGCAATGAGATTGCATTGCCAAAGTTATTTGGACAAATAAAGTAAATCATCTTTAAAAACTGAGCCAATTCCTCCTTTCCACCTCTATAGTCAAGTTGTGCTGATTCAGTTCTTGCAACTAAGGTAATCACAATTTGTTCAAAGAAGTGAAAGTAGCCATTGTATATGAGAATGTTTTCCAAATTTGAAAGGAAAATGTAAAATTATGGGAATAAATTTAATTATGGAAAATTAAACATCCATTCTATTTTTAAATGGGATATTCTGATTAAATTTCCAGCTCAATTCATAAAGTTTTATTCACTCCAGTGCAGAGCTGGCATTTATGGCTCCCAGGCTACATCCAGCCCCTTAGCTCTTCCTCTCTAACCCACGTGAGGCCAATCAGAAATTAGAAATCAAATATGAATATGTGCGCCACAGAAAGCAGGAGAAAGTCCGGCTCTGCACAGTCATCATGCGCTTCGGTCAGCTGGCAGCCATTGGAGGGCAAGGAGAAAGTGCTTTTCTGCGCCAGCACAGCGCCCACCCTTTGCCTGGAGCAATCTGAGGAGTTGAGGTGAGGGAGTTTGAGGACATCAAATCAAGTTACATTGATTCAGCCAGTTTCTTGTGGTCCCTTGGGAAAATTAATTGTCCACCCCTATTCTAGTGGTTTGCATGCATTTCCATTTTACCAATGAGAAACTGGCAGGACAAATTCAATATTGGAAGGTTCTTATATACCATTAAAATGATGCTTTTTGCATTATGTTTGGGATACTTGGTATGCTCCAAAAGAAGCTTCATGGATTTAATGAAGTGAAAAATCCATTCTTTTCTTAAGGATATAAATGGAATTTGTGTTGGTATCAATTCTGCTTATTCATTTTGGTATTAAAAATATTTTATAGTAAAGCAATGCATAACTTTGCCCAGAGCCCTTTCCAAATACAGGGCTATATAATTGATTTTTTTTATTGAGAATGTAGTCTTAAATCTCTTTCCTACTTTGCCATGCTTGTTTGGAATGGGTTTTATAGTACAACATTCACCAAGTCGAATTACTCTGCTTTAGAGGAATAGTAAATCCTTGGTAGTTCAATTTTCTGCTGCTGATGGTAAATAAGGTAGTTTTTAATGTGAAAGTGGATATCATTGATAGAGTCTCCCCCCCCCCCTTAGGAAATGTAAAAGCAGGTTGAAAATTAAAATGAAAGTGTAGCAGGCTGTTCAGTGCACCAATATTATGTATGTATTATTCAAAACAATTGAGGTCATATCCGTGCCCCTGTCATACAGTAGATAAAATATAACAGATGCCCTCTGTTTCTGAATGAAGAATGTTGTAAGCCTGAGGAGGAGTTCTCATAGCTGACATGAATTATTTAAACCATGTATGACCGATGTTGCTTTCATACTGTATCAAGCTCAGCAAGGCAGCCTGTGTCAATATGGGGACCTAGAAATAAATGTTGCCAGTTGAGTATTGTAAACAGTCATAAATAGGTGCTCTTTTGCCAATTAAGATTTCAGCTCAAATATGATCGTGGGCTTCCTGGACACAGCTTTCTTTGCCCGTTTTTCTAGTACAAAGGTAGGTAAGCATGGTGTCCATTGATGTCCACTTGGCTATTCACTGCTCAACCCACCTTTAGTGTCTTCCATTTTTGTAAAAGGAGAACTGGCCTGCTACAAATTTCCAGCTCCTGGTCTTATCTTATAGGTGCCCCACAGCCATGATTTAAAGAAAGCAAGTGATTGTAATACTGTGATTTATTTTAAAATAGCTTTATCTAGGGGATATTTGGTCTGGGGAAAAGGAGGTCATGATGGAAGCAATCTCACTAATTTGCTTTCTAAAAAATTACAGAGGTAGAAGCAGCATGTTAAAAAATATCTTCTTTGCATATATTAGTAGCAGATGTATAGGCTGATATGTTATCCCCATTGCAAGTTTAAACCAGCTTAACTAGGTCAAATGCCAGAGATTTCTTCAGTGCTCAAGTTTCTTTGGCTGTGAATACAGCTGAACAGATTGAACTGTTTAACTTTGGCAATATCATTATTATGTGTAGCCCAAATTATTTATAGGTGCCAAATGCATTTCTGAACTTGAGTTTAACTTGAACGTAGGCGTTTGATTGGTTTTATGAATTATTTACAAGTCAAAAAGCCCAGATAATATATCATGCAAGCAAATAAAATGCTCATGAGCAAAGAGTGTACTTTTTAGAACCCTCTTAAAAACCTTAGTAGGTGAAATAAACTCCCTTTCCCACAAAAGAACATCTCTGGGAAGACTATTTTGACTTTTCTGTGGCCCGGTTAGGGTTTTATACCTGGATCTCATAACAGCCTGACTGAATTTTTTCACCAGATCAACTATCAACAGCATGCAAGTTAGTTTTAATTGTACCTTACAAAAATTGTTTCTCAGGATAATGAATAATTAACCAAATGTTTCAGCTTGTTCCTCTTTTCACATTTTATTATAGCTATAAATCTAAAATATACTCCAATGTTTTAGCAGGTTCAAAGCAGAATTGTTTCAGTGCCTGGGTATATGAAATTACTGTTGTGACTCCAATAGTATGTGAAAGTTTACCATTGCATTCAAGTGATATATGACTTTAAGAACAAGTTCCCTGGCTTGTTACTGAAGGGACTGGAGCCTCTATACAAAATAAGGGAAGACTTGGCATGGCTCACCATTCATGTATTGGACAGACAAACACCTGTACAGCTGTAAAATAGGCTGGAGCTGCCCTCAATTATTCATTGAGCTGAAAGCTGTAATGGAGGGTTAACTTCAAATTAACTGTTATTTTTGGATTTCCCTAAATGAGCACATGATGCTTCTCTCATCTTACCTGGAAACAAGAAGCTAGAAGTCCAAAATGTGGAAGATTCCCTTTTTAATTTGAAAGACTTTAACTTAAAAGACTTTTAAATACTCTGCTTAGAGAAAGGGAGGGAGAGAGAGAAATTGTGTGTGTGTGTGTGTGTGTGTGTGTGTTAGTGTTCTGGTCCCACATTGGATTTAAGCCAGCTGGGCGGGGCCTTGGGCCAATCACTCGGCCCTAGAAAGGAGGCAGTGGCAAAATCTTTCAATTTCTTCCCACCCACTAATACAACTTTTGGTTCAGTCTCGAACCTATCTGTATGGGACATCCACACTTTGCATTTGCATCAGAACAAGTATGGCTTATCAGCCCTACCATCTCTAAATACACCAGATGCTGCTTTAAATTAAAAATGCTCTCTGGCTAGGCTGAATATAAAAGCCCTTGTACATTTTAGGTCAAGCCACTGAAAACCACTGCTGATAAATAAAAATAATAAAAAATAATAAATGTGAGTAAAATAGCATTTAAACTTATATCGCTCCATAGTGCTTTAGAGCATTCTCTGAGTGGTTTACAAATGTCAGCTTATTGCCCCCAACAATCAGGGTCCTCATTTTACCGACCTCAGAAGGATGAATCAACCTTGAATCGGTCAGGATCAAACTCTTGGCTGTGGGCAGAGTTGGCATGCAATACTGCATTCTTAACACTGCGCCACCACAGACAAATATATACTTCAATATAAACTGGAATCTACTCACATCAGCAGTGCACGGAAACACTGAATGAATCAGTGCAATACTAGGAGATTGTATTCCAAGTGGCCTTTCCTGCAAACTTTTAGAATTTTCTCCCATTGTGATAAGCTTCGCTACATTTCTAGTTTTTTAAAACTTGTAAACATTAACTAAAGAAGGCAGATATATAATTCTAAAGGGTAAATCTTTAAATTTTAGAATCCATATGCATGCTTTGTTTTAATTTTAGTTATTTCAATCCATTTCAGCAGGAGCCTATATAAGCTAATTGCAACAGTTCCACACAGTATTATTGGAAAATCCACTATTATTCTTGTAAGTCAATGAACAATAAATTGCAATACAATAACAAAGGACAAATCAAAACACAAAACATTTTTAAGAGTCCACATTCTAATAGAACTTTTATATATAATTAAATATGTTTACAAAGATATTTATATTTCACCTGCCCTTGGTCACAATAAACTGATAAAAATTCAGTTACAGGTGCCTTCATTAATTAAAGATTTCTTCTAAACTGTCAAATTGCTGCATATTTCCACAAGTTTAAACAACCTGTACAATTCCAAGGTGTTTCAATCTCGAATAAACAGTCATCCATAAAATCTGAATCAACTCGAAGCAAACAACTTCCCATTCAACTGTACTTTATCCTAGATGTATTTGGCTTATATATCTGGACTAGTATTTTTAGCGATGAGGCAGTTACGAGTATTATGTAAGAGCCTTACCCGTACCTGCACTTAATACATGTTTGAATAAAAAAATAAACTCTTATTCTGTACATTTTTACAGATGCTAAATTAGTCACAAATGTTTTCTCCCTAGCTATATTGAAGGCTCATTAAACCAACATGCTGATCATTTGTCTTCATATCTTTTTTCAGTCTTCAAGCAGCAGCTCCAATTCTTCTATTGGTACCCGTACTCGCAGTTCTTTTTCAGCCATTAGATCGAGGTTCTCTTGCAGCTCATCTGGAAAGTATTCCATAGCATCCATATATAACACCTATAAATACAGAGGTCAATAAAGAATTATCAATCCACCTCAGTGCTACGATAAATCAGACCTAGTTTTCACTTAATAAAAGAACAAATATAGAACAACAATAATTTATCGAACTTGTATGCTCCCTGACTCAACGATTCTGGGTGGCCACAATGAAGAATTTAAAATCAAACATAAAAATGGTAGTTTTGGAAAAAAAAAAGTATTATTACAAAGTAATGAAACCTACTTTTGCCCAGGGACAGTTTTGAAGCGCTCTGTAAAATATGCCTTTACTTTTTGCCTTATCTCCCAAAGAAACCTGCAAAGGGAAGAGAAAAGCTGCATTTTAAAAGAGCAATCGTTTAGAAAAGCTTTCTCATTTTGAGAATCTCTGAAGGGGTGGTTTGTCCTACCCTAACTTAAAACAATTTAAGGCTGGAATTGGGCCACATTTGGGGATATAAAGGGGAAAAAAAGAGTGAAAGGACAGATCCTCATTTCTACATTTAAATTTAAACCAAATACTGCACAACTGGAATTGTGAGTTGGGCAGCACAATTTTGGGCTACTGAGAAAGGCTGCACATGGCCCACAGGCTACCCATCCCTGCCCTATCAGTTACTGGAATTGTAATTGGTAAAGGAAGAATGTACAAATCTCACTACTGAATAAGTACATAAATAAAATGACAGTCTATATTTGCTTTCACAAATGAGGAAGCAATTTTTTTTTTCTTTTACAATTACCGGTAACTGCTTCCTCCTGACAATCTGCTCCTAGGTCTAGGAATAATATGGGAAATTAATGGAAATTACAGTTTCAGTCATTTCTGACTCTAAAGAGGTAATGCTCATCTCTGTTTCTTAGCTGAAGGAGCCAGCATTGTCCAAAGACATTTTCCATGATCATGTAGTCAGCATGACTATAGGCCAAGGCGCACAGAACACTGTTACCTTCCCACCAAGTGGTACCTATTTATCTACTAGCATTTGCATGCTTCCAAACTGCTGGATTGGCAGAAGCTGGGGCAAGGAAAGGAGCTCACTCCATCCTGTGGCACTTGGGTCTGAAACCCGGACCGTCAGCTTTCTAGCTGACAACCTTAGGGTCCCTTACCTTACTTTAACAAAGACGAGACACAATATCAAAGCAAATATATTTAATACATAAACAACTTTCTACAGTGATTTTGCAATCCATATACTTCCACTGCACTCATAGGCATAAAACCCAATTGTAAAATGTACCGTTCTAAAAGCTTTTAATTAGTAATATATTCAGAGGTTACGTACAGGATTCGACAACGTAAGGCAAATGTTAATGGACTCACCATGAAGCATATATACAACCTCCAGAGCAATGGACAATGAGCACCGTTTTCAGTCTGAATTGCATGTTCAAATAAAGCTTTGATTCGATTTGTTAACCCAATTTCAGGAATGGTTGCATACACATCTCCAGTCGGCTCCCTGAAGAAAAACAAAATCAGAATGGTCACAAGAGAATCAAGAGTCTTCATCAGCACACAGGAAAAACTGGGCAACATGTTTCTATGTGACTAAGGTTCTCCTGAGGGCTCCAAGATAAACTGCATAGGACAGTGATGGATAACCTTTTTGTCATGTGCCAAAAGCGGGGGCAACAGGGGGGATCGTGCGTGCATGCCCACACCCATAATTCAATGTGCCCGCCCCCTGTGCATGCACGCGCAACCCCATGGTGGATGGCATGGTGGGCCCAGTAGGCCCGTTTTTTGCCCTCCCCAGGCTCCAGAGGCTTTCTTTGAGCCTGGGAAGGGCAAAAATGGCCTTCCCCACTCCCCTGGAGGCCCTCCGGAGGCCGGAAATGGTCCGTTTCCCAACTTCTTGTGGGACCGAAAGGCCCGTTTTTTGGCCACCCCAGGCTGCAGAGGCTTCATAGGAGCCTGTGAAGGGTGAAAACGGCCTTCCCCACCGCCCTGAAGGCCCTCCGGAGGCCGGAAATGGCCTGCTTCCCGACTTCCAGTGGGCCCCGGAAGGCCCAAAAATCAGCTGGCCGGCGCATGCATGCGCGCTGGAGCTGAGCTAGGGCAACACTCGTGCGCCCACAGATATGGCTCTGCATGCCACCTGTGGCATAGGTTCTCCATCATGGGCATAGGATATCTCGTTTTATATTTAACATTTATTTTTCGTGTTCATACTTTCATTTTGTGTATGTATAATAATAACCTATGACTGCAGTGGGGAAAAAGCTAGTCATCACCTCCTAAGAGGAAGAAAGACAACTAAGCAACAAAGGTAAGAACAGAACTGCTGGCTGCACCAGTTAGATAAACAGTGCCAATTGGATATGTTAGAGCCAACATATGCCATTCTCTCCTGTGCTTGCCCATACATTGCTCATCTCCCTTAGGTACCACTGCACTAGATTCAAGTGGGGCATATCCAACACAACTGACCATCCCAAGCCTAGGTGAATGGATCGGTTTGAATTCAAGGATGGCAGGAGTGGCAAAGCAGAAAGAGAGGATAGGCTCAACAGCATCACTCTATTCACTGATAAAACTTTTCCAGAATTTGTCTTGGCAGAAACTGGGAACAACCGAAATGCTGTGGTTGCTTAGGTTCACTCATCCTATCTGAAATGGCTGACCGAATGCGGTTATTTCAGATTCAAAACAAAACATCTTTTCTATTTCGTGCGTAGCTCTTCTCCAACTAACCTGACCATCGTAATAAGAGATGACATTACCTCTGGACCCTTTCAATTAGTTTTTTCCTCATTTGCTCCACTTGGATTGCAAACAGCCAAGGCTCCAGCGATTGTGTAGTCCTTGTAACAGCATCAAAAAAACGTCGGGCTTTGCTAACATTGTGAGACTTGCTTTGGATCTGGATGTATGAGCTCCAGAAAGACTGGTTGCTGGGATATCTCTTCAAAACCTCCAACAGTGCTTCACGAAGAGGACTCAAAGGATGCACACTGATTTTCATGTGGAACCTGAGCAAGCTTACATGCATGAGGGAGAGGGCTTCAAGAGGCGTAGTGAAATGCTGACCACTAAGCCTTTCTCCAGGATCTTTGTCTTTCAGCTTTTGAGAAACTTGACAGTATACTGACATTGCAGAGTCAATCCCAAGAGTTAAATATTGGAAAAGAGTGTAACAACCAACCAAACCAATCAGATGGCTGGAACCACTAGCACGTTCTTGATCAGAAGTGAGGTTTTCAGTTAAACGATCTTGAACTAGGTGCTCATACGTTTTCCGAGCTTTCAGAACATTCACTGATGATACTTGTCCCTGATAAGGAACATAATGTCCCTTTTCAGCCAGTTTGGTCAATATGTACGTTGCACGTGATTCTACAGCTCCTTCTAGATTTACTAGTAATTCTGCTTCCAGTTTAGCATAAAGAAGGCTAAGATGACAGAATTGGGGGTTTTGGATTCCACTCATTCCAGCCATCCCCAAAGATGTGTCAAAAACTTTTCTAGCATCTTCTATATTGCCAAGTAGCCACTCCAGGTAAGCATATAGTTGCCAAAGCGAAACATTATTTCTGTTGTCAGGTGCCTTAAGAAGATTTTTAGCTAATTTTTTGCTTTTCTTGCCTTGCAATTTTAGTTTCTTTTTCTTTCCCATGTTCAAATACTGAGTGACCTACAAAGTCAACACAATCAAATGAAGAAACAGCTTAAAAATGTAATGTACTTTGTATACAACGATTTTATTTGTTTCTACGCATTTTAGCTAGGTCCACCAATCAACAGCTATATATCTTTGCTATCTATATATACTTTTTGCATTTTTACAAATGTTCTACACCAGGGGTCCCCAACCTGTGGGCCATGGCCCACTCCCGGGTCATGTTCTATTTCGTAACTGGGCCATGTCAGTGGTGGGCCGGCATGCATGAGCAGAGTCTCACTCACATGAGAACCAGTGCCCACAGCCCCGCTCACACCAAAGGCTTCTCTCTTGCATGAATGGAGCTGTGCATGCGCGCCAGCCCACTGCTCGCCTAGCCCAGTTCCTCTCCCCCCCCAGCCGGGCCACCAAGCCGCCTGCTCTCAAAGCTCTAAAACTGGAGCAATGAGAGCAGAGGCTGAATGGGATGAGCGCACCTTGGCTCAGCTTCACTGTCTCACCGAGGCTGCCTGTGCAGGACACCCCATCTGCTTTTGGAGAGTCGGGCAGCCTCGGTGAGTTTGAAGGAGCACGAGACTGTGCCCCTTAAGTTTTCTCTTCTCCACGCCAAAAGCTTTTGCAAACGGACGAAAGGCTTCGGGGGAGCAATTTTGCACTGCTTCAGGCCTTCCCTGCCTTTGCAAAATGTTTTTGCACAGACACGCCTGAATGACGGTGGTTCAAGGCTTCTTTTCTCTCTTGCGTGAGAGGAGCTGTGAGAGCGAGCACGTGTGCACACCGGCTGCTCATGTGGTCCAGTTCCCCTCCTCCACTCCAGACAGGCCGTCAATTCACAAAGGTTGGGGAACCATTGTTCTATATAACCTCTGCATTCATCACTACACTAAACCCACATCCAGAACATCCCATTCATAACCCACCACAGCATAAGCTATGCACAGGTTGAGATGTTGAATATCCTTCTCTATCCAAAATTATCAACTTTAGAAACAGATTTGTAGATATATTGTATACATTTGATCTACTATCTGTATAAGACAAGAGAAAGAACATTACCTTAGCAATTTCATACTGGAGCCAAAAAATGCATAGGTTAGATCTGTCTTTGCCTGAAAATAAGGGCAGCATCATATGGAAAAGATTCTGAATAAATTGCTCTCCTTCCTTAGAGTGAGTCACATGCTTCTCTCCTTGGACCATTGAGTCCATATGACCAATATTACTGACTCCAAAAAGAGGCGTATCCAAAGAAGTCAGAATTCCTTGGCTGCTATACCCATTGTCAAACGAGTTATTTTCATCCATCGCTATATAGAAAGAAGAAGGCAAAAGTCTACAGCTGCATGGAACTCCTAAGAATTGCAAAAATGAGGAGAGTAGTTGAAACTGAAGTTCAGGGCTGGAAAGTCTTATCAATGATGGTCCAAGGTCATCAAACAAGACCTACAAAATATACAAAAGCACTGTTATTACAAGGAATGAATTTTAAACAAAAACAGGCCTGAATCTAACATTTATCAGAAGAAATAAAAAAACAAGTTGGCATACAATAACAAAAACAGAACTAGATACACAATCCTTCCAACATCTGGATGTATGCTGATCAGCCAAAAACGCATGAGCGAGGCGCTATAGAAAGAATGGAGCAGATACATTATATTTTCTTTGAAATACGGGAACTGATACCGCCACATTTTCCATGAATGGCATGTGTTTTTGATGATTTGCCCAGCCCACATCTTCCTAGAAGCAGATGTAAGTAGTCATTCAGTGTCAGCTTCCATCTTTGACTCAGGTATCTCCACCAGCACCATAAAAAAAGCTAATCTTAAAATAAATGTGGGTCATATTGCATCATACCAACCTGCCTCTCTGGATCATCACAATCTTCTAATGACGGTTTGTTGTTTTTTTCTGGACGCCAGGGCAACCAGTGTCTTGCTTCCCGGGAACGTTCAATATGAAGCCAGTTTTGCCACTTTGGTAGAGATTTATCCTTTATTTCTTCTTCATCCTCTGCATCTTCCTCATCTTCATCTATTTAAAAAGCGCATTCATGAACTTTTCAAAATTGCAGCTGGATATGTAAGTTCTAAAAATTTTATTTCAAATTTAAAAAAAACTGTTGTAAGATGGCCAGGCCTGCTCATAATAACTAAGAATGAGAAGGATGAAGGTACATGCAAGTTCAATCTTCAACATCCCTGTCCTTGAATTTCCCATAGAATAACCACTTTTTAAAGACAGGATGCCAAATGGACAATGAGAATGATAAGATCGGGCCAGGGCAAACAAGTTTACCTAAATAAGAAGAGTATTCTTAGAGAGAGAATATGTTTTTAATTACATCACCCTTAAAAAAAGAAAGGCAAGAAAAAGCAAAAATAACATAAAATACATAAAAATAAATGTCTATAGTTATTTTTAAACAAAGGGAAGTAATTCAGGATTTTTTTTTAAAAAAGCCAGTTTGCTCTAGTGGTTAAGGCACCAGGCTAGAAACCAAGAGACTGTGAGTTCCAGTCTCGACTGAGGCACAAAACCAGTCCTCTCACTCGACCATAGGAAGCTGGCAATAGTAAACCTCTTCTGAAATCTTGCCAAGAAAATTGCAGTAATTTGTCCAGGCAGTTGCCAGGAGTCAGCCAGGAACAAAAAATAAAAAAATTCAAGATCACAGTAAAACAAATGCTCACTGTTCATAATCAGTGAGTACCTTGTCCTTCACCAAATAAATGATAAAAAACAAAGAAACTTAGTCTTCCAACTCACTACTTATTCACATACTTGTCATTCACAAGCTGAATAAATGCTGCTAAAAGTGTTTAATTGTGCCAGAACCTTTAGGTCCACTTTAATAATCTAAAGGCTTCTGCCTATCCAAAGCAATTTACATAACTCAATCCTCACCAAAATCAGAAGGACACTGAAAAACAAAGAAAGGTGGGTAATCCTTCTGTTTTTCAAATCATCCTTGGGACTGAATTTTTTTCCCCTTAGGTTCAACAAGATGATTGTAGATGGTTATTTTCCAGTTTAGCCGAACTTAACTAGTGCCTTCAGAAATATTGATGTACAATTCCCATTCTTCTGCAATAAGCCAGACACTGCCTATACTGGCTGATGTAAAATGGGATTTATAATCCAGAAAGCAAAGAACTGGATAACACTGTTCTAACTTGCGGACATAATAAATCATATCAGCGTGACTGAAGCATGCAGACATTTCATAAATTATCTATTTCTTTTGGGGAAACCAGAACCAATAGAAGAGCGTGACTTTATCATTTCATAAATTATCTATTTCTTTTGGGGAAACCAGAACCAATAGAAGAGCGTGACTTTATCATGTGCCCCAACTCCAGTAGTGGGTTTCTACCAGTTCGGTCCAGTTATTAGAAGCAGTAGTAAAGGTGGTGGGAGGCTCCGCCCACCCACTTGGACGTTATAACGGATGCTCTGCGCATGCGCAGAAGCGCCACACGCATGCACTCCTACTGCAAACGGGTAGCGACGGTAAGTAGAACCCACTCCTGCCCAGCTCCTCTCAGATCTGAAATGCAAGGTATTTACCAGGTGGGTTGATGAGCACCCAGCCTCCCTTCTCTTGTTGATGCATCCAGGCCTTCCAACCTTTAGCTCCTTTTTCTCCAACGCGAGGTTCTCCGCTGTCCCAAAAGGGTTCAAAGAATTCCCTCTGGAATTGGGGATGGAAAATGAATCAATACACAAAATTGTAATCACAATTCTTTAAAGAAGACTCCAAAAGTCATTAATTGCTTTACAATTAATGTATCATTTATAATTATACATTATACAATTATACAATTATAATATCTCTCATTAAACATCCCATTGAATGGCTGGGATTTTTAATATACATTTTTAGAACAAGTTATTTAAAAAGTTAGGAAAAATGTCTTCCAAATATGACTAATGCTGCCACACATGTTCCTATTACTTTTTTTTTTAAGCTTTATTTCTTCAAAATTGCTCGAGCCATATATACACACTATATAACCTTAAACAATTGTCTAATTGCATAAAAACTGGATGAGTACTAAAGTAATATTTATTTGATTAATATCTACACATATTTTTTCCCCAAAAATGCAGCCTTTTGTTGTTGTTGTTGTTACCCAAGCCTAACTTGTCCAAAGTCATTCAACTCGCTCTCATGCCTAAGGTAGGACTAGAACTCAGAGTCTCCTGCTTTCTAGTCGGGTGTCTTAACCACTGAACCAAATTGGTTCTCAGCTATTTATAATAATCTAACTATAAATAAAAGGACAGGTCACACAATAGAATAATAAAGGAAATAAATAAATATAAAAATAACATTAAAATATAAAAATGAATCTGAATAAATAAATACCTTCTCTAATTTAAGGACCACTACTTATACAGTACTGGAATCAGAATTATTAGTCAGCTTGGCCAAGGCTGGAGTAATGGAAAGGGAGAATGACTGTATAGCATCGTTCTTTAAAGAATTCGATGGTGGAAGAAGGCTATTTTAAAGACTGATGGCTTCTCCATCAGTCTTTTCCAATTTAGGTGCCCTCCAGATTTGGGGCTTGAACATACAGAATTCCCCAGCCAGCATGCATTTCATCTCAGTTGTTCGCACAGATAAAAACGATGAAGGCTCTTTATTTTGAAAGAAGCGTAATACTGGCTAATTCATTTTTTTGAAACTAAAGTTTTAACCAGAGCTGAGTAAACCAAAAGGGGGGGAGGGGGTTTGATGGTAGAAAAGGACAATGCTAAAGTTTTAACAAGAAAAAGTAGGTTTTTAGGACGATTCAAATATCAATTTTAAGTGCAAATGAAAATTCTAGTCGTGAGGCTACTTAAAGTCATCCAGTACACCCAGTTAAACCATTAAAAGTGATACATACAAACTGGGCCATATATTCCGAAATTACTCCTGCTTTTTTCATCCACAATGCAGTCCTGGAACCAGAATTTGGAAGCACTCATACTCTGAATTAAAGCAATCAAATGTGACTCTGCCTGCCCTGGGATTCCTGATAAATTTATCCTATGGATTTATAGGGTTAAACCAACCACTAATTCTGGAATATTTTAAATAAACTAATAGCTTGCCATTTTCTGGATGTAAAGATAAATCATAGTGTGGTTAAAAAAAGGGGAAAAAAAAGAACCAGATGCTTCCGACCCCCATCCTCTGTGGATGGCAAGCCCAAGCCTTGTCATACAACAGTAAACAACTGCTTAGTTGTTCAATAAACCAAGCTAATGAGTTTATAGCTAAGACAAGATAGAGACTTGGACGTCTCAGCTCAACATCATTATTTATATTCTTCACATAAAAGAAACATTCTGTTCCATGACATAAATAGAAATTTGTATTAACTGTGTTATCTACACTGGTATTCTGGTTAGAAGCCACTTTAAGGTTTGAATCAATTCCTGATTGAAAAAATGATTTTAGAATTGCTTAGCTTATATAATCTTCAATCTTTCCATTTTCAGAGTTACCATGACAATAAAGCACTGTAACCACCGCTTACCTCAAGCAATAAAAACCAATAAAGAAACCAAAGGATTAATACAATTAAAGTCATACATCCTTATGACATTTCTTGTTTGGCCTTTATTTCATAGTTCTAAGTTGGCGATGACAACTTGCCAACCACTAATATATTTGAAACTCAGCCTTGTGGGCATTTAAACTATAAACAAGTATAAAGCAACCCTAAAATGCATAAAAGATAATTGCAAAACTGCAATGACATTATTACGCTATTTATTGCTAAGCAAAACCTCCATCCTCCAAGCTGGTGAGGCGCAGATTCTCATTCCTTCTTACATCCATGAGCTATAGGGCAGGGCTCTCCAACCTTGGCAACTTTAAGACTTGTGGATCAACTCCCAGAGTTCCTCAGCCAGCTTTGCTGCCAGACTGGAAGCTTTGCTGGATGAGGAATTCTGGGAGCTGAAGTCCACAAGCCTTAAAGTTGCCAAGATTGGAGACCTCTGCTATAGGGCACGACTCATTTGCAAGGTGCAAGTCAATTTGGTCTAGGCATATCAAATTGCAGCAATAGTCACTGAGCAATGCAATTCATAATTGTATGGTCCATGGCACATGACCTAAAGTATTTTTAACATTAACATGTTTTCTAGTTCAAGGAGCAAATCAGGGTTAATATCTCCCTTAAGGACATCCAGCAAAATCAGTAGCTTACTACATAAAATATGCATTTCTATATATATGTTTGTGGAACAAAAAAAAAATATAGAACAAAGCAACAGCATGACCTCTGGATATTAGAAATCATCAGCTGGATTCATACCAGGTTGTTAGTTTGTTTTAAATATGTTAGTTGGGGAAAGGAGAAATTGAAAGAAATGGGAGAGGCTAGTTTTTTACCTGTCCTCTTGTTGGCAGGTCTTTGACATTATCTGGTTTAAAAAAGGTAAAGTCAAGCACGGCTTGGAATAGGGACACAGCTTTTTCTGAATGGCCAGCCTGCCTAAGGAAATGGCACTGCTGAAGAAAAATGGCTTGGGAGAAAAAGAAACGACATTTCATGTAACAGCTGTTCAAATACAGATGACAATTTTGTTTTTTGTTTTTTATGACTGCATCTCTATTAGCAAGCCCCAGAGTTTGAATTACAACAACCACATTAAAAAAAACGAAGACGTATAACCACTTAAGTAATATTTCTTTAAAAAAAAATCAAGATCACCAATCAAGATTAATCATTGTTTTCTTTCAGTTCCGTCAAACTTAAATGCTCCAAGATTTTACAAAACCGCAAGTAGAAGCAACTTTTTTGAGAACAGAAGTCAAATTCATGAATGCAACCAGGAATATTTTGGAATACAGTAGATGTATAGCCAATTGCACATTATGCATATTTTCTATTTTGGGTTTTTAAAAAATCTAGTCACTTACCTGAAAACATAAAAAACTTTTTATCTGATATGTTAGAAATGGAGGGAAAAAATGGCTGAATTAAACTTAGGAACAGAAGAAGCCACCACCTTCCATGAGGCGATTTTTGTCACTCGTTCAAAGTTGTAGCAGCTCATCATAGGTCCCAAAGATAAAAGTTGTTTCAGTCAGATGACACAATGAGTGGGACTGCACTCGTGGTCATGTGCGTACAATGCAACTGTCAAGTCATGAGAGTCATTGAGACAGTGAGTCTTGTCTTCTGACAAAAAGGCCAGTAGGCGCATTTGGATCAACCCAGAGTGACCCCACCTAAACCACTTCCTGAAGCATCCAACTTTCACTGTGTTCCTTTCTGACAAGTTGTCACTATGACAGGCAATAAAAGAAATAACCACTAAGTGGCAGAAGCCTTCAGTGTAACTTTCTTCATCATCCCCTGTTCAAAGACTCTCATTTAAAGTCTGATGTATCTTCTTAACAAGATTTTTTAAAAAACCTATACGGTTATAAATGACTGATAACTGCTCGATACTCTTAATTAATAAATGAGACCTTCAGGCAAGATTTACTCCTCATTAGAGGCACCATTTAAAAAGGAGCCCTCATTAAGTCTGGCACCCAATAGCATTTTTTCCTAACACTTTCCCATCTGGGAATGTCTACCAACTTTAATACTCTGTCAAAATTAATTTACTCCAGTCCTGGCAAATACTGTTCAGACTGAGCCCAAAGTAGTTCTCAAAAAGAAATAAAATTCACAGAAGAAAGGATTCAGTTGGGTACCTGAAAGTATTTTTAAATACTGCTGCTAACCTAACAAGCAGCTCATCTTTCAACTATGTTCACTGATATCAAAAATAGCCAGCCCAGCTTCCCTGATCTGAGGCCTCCAGAAACTATGACACCATAACTCTTGTCAACTCCAGCTAGTACAGCCACCAGGACTACTGAGGGCGATTGGAACTGTAGTCCAACACTCTACTCCAAGGTCAACAAACTCCAACAGAGGGCCCCTGGCTTCTAGTAGGTTTATGTTTTAAAGATATAAACCCAACCTTCCCCAACACAGCATCTTCCATATACGAAGAACGAATTCCCACAACTACTAACCAGCCTGGCAAATAGCAGTGCTGTGAAGAGTTTCTGAGTCTTACAGCCCAACTGCCAAACTGGAAGGCTAGAACAAAGGAAGAGTCTGCAGGATTCAGGGGAACAACTCTTTCAGCTGAGCAGGCAGGCTTATTTAAGGATTTCCGCCAAGGGCAAGGTGATTATTAGTGATCCCGCAATACAGCAGAGAACTGTCATGTGTTAAAGTCTCTCTAAAGAAATTACTTGAGATCTGTGTGGAAAAAGCAACTGCGGGGGGACTTTTTAGATCAAAAGGACCATTTGGCTACGATTCAAACCATGTTTCTTTATTTATGTTTTTTTCACATTTTCTCCCACCACCCCCCTTACTGAGTTTCATCAGTAAAGTTTCTTTCAGCTGTAGCACTGTCTACAAAAAGACCTTGATTTATAAAAGGATCACAAATCAAGGGGGGGAAAAAACAGGATATTGGACCCCCAAAACAGCCAATGAGAACCAACCATGATCTATGCAAACCAAAAACTGAGATGAGATCTGTTCTTTTTCATCATCATCATCATCATCATCATCATCATCATGCTTCATAAGTAAGTGACCCAAACGTGTCATGACAGGAAAGGGGATTGGTCTTTTAAAAGGCTGAAGAAGCTCAGATGCCCTCTTACCTAGCATGGCTTCCTCTGTGCCTGGCAGTGCAGGATGGGATACCATACTGCCATCATTCACAGCTGATAATGTGCTCAGGCATTTTCCATAACAGCCATGTGTTTTGGAGACAGTAAAGGTGCTGAACTGACTTTGGCAGAATAAGAGGTATTTCTGCCACAGGGCTGGGTTGTTTGGGTGCAAGAAAATCAACTTTTGCCATTCCTTCACCACAGCAGATGGCTCCCAGAACTCTATGCAAAGTTTTAGCCGTGCTAGTTTCAGGTCCACTTCATTTGGGTTGTTTTCTATCGCTCTTTCCAAAATAGCCAGCTTCTTCTCTAGTATTAGCTTGGATGATTTCTTTCTCATTTCCCGTTCTCCGTCACTGATAGCATAACAGCTAGGATGTCTCATGAGCTCATCCTTAAAAATAAAAGGAACCAAAAAAAGAATATAAGACATTTTTAAGTAAAATTGAAATGGAATTGAGTGTCCTTTGGAAAAACCCACAGCCAATCCAACTGCTAATTTTGAATTGGGTACTGGAGGAAGTGAAATCAATAGCCGAGGCCCATGCACAGGCCTGCTTAATCCCCTCCTTCCAATCTGTGCAAGCCAATTCAATCTGGTTCTCTTAGTTACATCTCAAGAGGCCATTTGACTTTTGAGGAAATATATCTGAAGTTTATTAATTTTACATTAATGTTTCTTCATACAGGGAACCCTTGGGTTACAATCAGGGGTGAATTCCAGTAGGTTCTGACAGGTTCTGGAGAACCGGTAGTGGAAATTTTGAGTAGTTCGGAGAACCGGCAAATGCCACCTCTGGCTGGCCCCAGAGTGGGGTGGCAATCGGGATTTTGCAGTATCCTTCCCCTGGAGTGGGGTGGGAATAGGGATTTTGTAGTATACTTCCCCCCAGAGTGGGGAGCGAACGGGGATTTTGCAGTATCCTTCCCCTAGAGTGGGGAGGGAATGGGGATTTCGTATTATTCTTCCCTGTCACACCCACCAAGCCACACCACACCCACCAAGCTAAGCCCACAGAACCGATAGTAAAAAAAATTGGATTTCACCACTGATATATACGTTTACATATTCTTCTTCCCCTTTACCGTATATTATCATAATCATGCATATTTACAATTCTCTATTTAACACACTTTCTATATAGTCTTTCTATATTCATTTATGGATTAATTTTACATCTAGTTTCAAGCCATTAATACCCCATATTCCAACTTTCATAATACTCTGTTTCTTCTCTATCTTTTAACTCCATAGTTAGTTTATCTATTTCCGCACAGTCAAGCACCTTTTTTATTATCATCGCATTTGATGGTGTGTCTTCTTGTTTCCAATTCTGGGCGAATGCAGGGGTGAAATCCAACAGGTTCTGACAGGTTCTCAAGAACCGGTAGCAGAAATTTTGAGCAGTTCTGAGAACCGGTAGCAGAAATTTTGAGTAGTTTGGAGAACAGGCAAATACCACCTCTGGCTGGCCCCAGACTGGGGTGGGAATGGAGGTTTTGCAATACCCTTCCCCAGGAGTTGGAAGGGAATGGGGATTTTGCCGTATCTTTCCCCTGGAGTGAGGTGGGAATAAAGATTTTGCAGTATCCTTCCCCTGCCACATCCAAGCCACACCCACCAAGCCTCACCACGCCCACCAAGCCACGCCCACAGAACTGGTAGTAAAAAAAATTGGATTTCACCACTGGATCAAACTGTTTCCAGATAACCGAATAGGTTCACTCCAGTAGTGGGTTCCTACCAGTTTTGTCCAGTTCTTAGAACCGGTAGTAAATGGAGGCTCCGCCCACCCGCCCAGATGCCATCACGGATGCTCTGTGAAGCGCCGCGCACAAGTGAAGCAAACACTCCCGTTGCAAGCTGGTAGCGAGGGTAAGTAGAACCCACCCCTGGTTCACTCCCTGGGCATCTCCACAGGATTTGCCCCATGTGTGGCATCCAATTGAGAACAGATCTGAATGATTTTATCTGCCAGATGCATAGAAAATTACTCACTGTGGCCCTGAAGGTAGGCCTCTACTCTGCCCCCTCCCCTTTCCTAGAAGGGTCTGGGTATTCTTAAACAGGGCAGCCAGGTGGCTTCTGCAGATACAATAAGAATGAAGAAGTTTGCTTCTGTTATTGCCACAAACTAAGCCTTAATAATGGTTCTAAATCATACACGTTTGATCAGATTCATAGGCCATTTTTTTCCCAGGCAGGGCTCTAGACATCTCTTGATTCTTTTTAACACTCTCAACTCTTCCATGAACCATGGACAATATAGGGAACAATGGACAAAAGGAGGTTGTACAGATGCGAGCCTGACAAGTTTCTGTCCTCCTCCCTATGCAACCTAAGGTTGGATTCACATGCAGTACTAAGTCAGAACAGACAAGTTACATTATAACTTGAAATGATGAATGAACCAGACCATATCTCTTATTAATACTTCTTCCCCAAGGACAGATTATCTGAGATGCCTCATTTATGAATCATTTATGTCCCTACCCACAGTCTATTACTCTCTTCTCTTTTCTGCAAATGATTCCGGATATAGTAGATCCAATAAATCAATTATGCCCTGATTTATTTAAGCCAGTAGTTTTCTTTCAGTCCAGATTTGCAGACAAATGAAAGTTAACAAACTCCAATAACTAATTACCAATGTGTGATTTCTATTTTTTTTGCAGCTCTTCCTGTAAATAAGAAAACTTATACAATAGGGATAAATAACCCCGACCCTTGTTAATATACAGGGATACAACTTCCAAAATCTCAAAACGGCATGGGCAACAGAGAAAGACAAGACCAAAACATCTTTTTTCTTTTTTTAAAATTTGATTTATATCCCGCCCTTCTCTGAAGACTCAGGGCGGCTTACAATGTGCTAAGCAATAGCCTTCATACTTTTGTATATTTATACAAA